>VWZN01004600.1:35131-49604 GCA_013396955.1 Regulus satrapa
TGCACAAGAAAATAGACAGAATGCCCTTGCTAAAATCTGAGCAGTCAGCCCACCTCAGGTGTATCAACATCAGCTGGATGTGGGCCAAGAATTTAAAAGTTACATTCCTAGGAATTAATTTCTTAGAACTTTATCTGGTTTGTGGGTGGCAGTGGTCAGTTAGATTTCTGGGGTTTCTTTGTATTAGGGTATTTTTCTTTTGGTTTGGGGATTAGGGGGTTTCAAAAAGAGGAGTTTGCATGAATTTTTGATTCTGTTAACGTTAATTTTTTTTCTGCCTTTTACTTCCATGCTATTATGCAAGCCCAGGACCAGCAGCAAAATCTTTCTCTCAGCAGACATCACAGACAGAAATCGCCGGTCTCAAACCCACAAGCATTAAAAATGGTGAGAGTTCTTACAGATATAAGAATTTTTTTTTCTTGTACTGTATGTAGACACCATGCAACAAAAAATCCTCACAGCAACCTCACAATAACCTTGAACTATCAAGGAGAGCTTTCAGAAGGAAGAGCCATGCAGGAAAATTGCAATTCTATGATGTACATGTACAACAACCACATATATTGTGAGGAGATGTATCTCCCAACACAGGCAGCTAAACAGAGGGAGTTGTTGCAGGTTTTATGGCAGCTTCAATGGGAGTATGTGTGGGAGAAAAAATGAATGGATATAGTGCATGTTTTAGAGATTCCTGAACAGAATGGGAAGGGCTCATGTGCCGCTACAGTCCCGCACCTTAACATCAGAATTAAGTCATAATTTGCTGCCTTACGCTTTACTTAAGTCAGTAAGACCATTAATATATAGATTATATCTAAAATGTATTTTTGTAGGTCTTCCCGATGAAGGGAAAATGTGCTGGAGGATCACTCAGGTTTTTAACAGCAAAAGGTAACAGGGCTAAATAACACCTTTTATTTTTCAAAGAACATCTATAAAATACCAGCAGATACTGTGATTTCCAAGTCATAAGCACAGCTCCATTGCTGAAGCAGTCATTTCTTTCACCACTGAAACATAAGACTTGCTGGGACTAAAACAGAACAAGTTATCAATGTCATGCATGACAAATTAGTTCAAAATTTTGAAATTTAATTAGATTGGGTATAAATATCCAGTCTCATGACTGGCAGATCAACTAGCCCTCAGCTCTGTGCTAAGAACTCCATTCCATGGAACTGAAAAACTGGTAGGGATAATCCATGGCTTTCACAAATGCACACACAGAAACAAAGCATGGTGGAAGGAAAAGGTAAGGTTGTGGACAAGATCTGACTGCGCCTGACTGGGTAAATTTTACACTTTGATACCAATTGTACTTTCTAAACCATTGTATTGTAATCTCATCATTATAATATTAAGAGCAGGCCCCTAGGGGCTAAAATTAAGAAGTTAAGAGCTTGGTTTAGGATTATGTGGTTGAATCAGTGCTGGTATAATTGGTGCATTATTTCTTCTGAAAGCAGAGAGCTGGTAAACACAGTAGCCAGGGGTATGTAGGAGTAAATCTTGTTCCCTGCTGTCAGAGAGCATGGTTTTAAGCTTATTTTTCCTTAATACAAAATTGACAGATTTAGTGTTTGTCAAGACAATTTGTTGTTCCTGCCTTTCTATATACCATACAACTGGCTTTCCTGGAACACGAGACAGAGTATTGTATGGAAACTTTAAGTAAGAGTATTTACAGCTAAGAATCTCTTCATATTGTCATATTTGCTGACATCACATCAGTATTTAGGCACCTTAGTAAGATATTTATAGTACCAGAGGACCAAAATTTGATTGCCACGTTCCCAATATAGTTAGCTAACTTTAGGGAAGTTAACATTGTAAATAATATAGGATATGACGTTTGTAAGGGAACTTCTCCCTCACAGAGGGAGAAGTGCTTTTTAAAGCACACAGGCCCTTGTGTTAATCTACGCCTAGTATGATGGCTTTAGACTAATTACAAAAGAATATATGGTACATTGACCAGACAGAATATTTTCACAGAAAATTAATACAGAAGAACACAGTCACCGGG
This sequence comes from Regulus satrapa, assembly GCA_013396955.1. Taxonomy (NCBI): domain Eukaryota; kingdom Metazoa; phylum Chordata; class Aves; order Passeriformes; family Regulidae; genus Regulus; species Regulus satrapa. Next base: position 37,161 of record VWZN01004600.1, read on the forward strand.
CTGGAATCATATTTCATGTGATTCAGTAGGATCAAGCTCTAGGATCAAACTATGAACAGTGAAACAGGTCAGATGATCTAAGGATATCAAAATGTACTTCCATAGCATCAAACAGATCAGCAAATATATTTTACAGATGAAAAAGGCCAGAGAGGGAGACTGGATAATAAAGTATTTAAATCATTTAAGAGACTGATTTGCACAACAACAAATCTAAATGTAAGAGAAGAATGCATGTTTCTAAAGGTGTCTATACTTTTCCTTGTCTATTAAAGGAAGTTAAAGGGAAATTAAATACCCTATTTAGGAAAAAGAAGACAACAGAGGTTCACAATGCTGAAGCCCGTCCCTGCAAATGTTTCAAAAAAGAAAAATTAGTGAAAGTATATTGGGTTTTAGGAAAAAACTTGTAACCCCTGGATATTCCTAATAGATTTCTATACAAAGTCTTAGTATGCACAAAATGAAAGGCTTATGGGAGTGAAAAAGATTTATAATATATTCCAGATGGGTATCCTATCAACATCCATGCTGTGCCACTCCTTGTTCAGAATCCTAATTAATTTGCAGAAATACTTAAATATAAGGAAGCCTATATAAAATATATCTAATTTAATCATGTAATAGATGTGTCTGAATAAGGAAACAAAGCTAAACCTGAGAAGACTTGATTTTCCTGCAGAGTTTTGAAATAATTCCATTTTTCCTACAGATTTTTCCAAACCTTTACATTATGATGCCTTCCAGATTTGTGCAGCCAAGACACCATTTTAGAGCAACCTTACCTTTTATCCTGAATATTAGGAAAACCATGAACTAACCTTTGTCCAATGACTGAACCTTGAAGAACATCTCTATAAACTGCTGGATAATCTTTTCATACTAATACAAAAACATCATTTTCCTTCCCATATAAATATTGTTTTCAGTCAGCATGACTTATTATATGCTTCCCTTTTAGACGACCCATCTTAGTTTTTGTACTAATGCTAAACTCTTCTTGTAAGAGTTTAATAAGGGCACATAAAGATTAACAGAAATTTATATTGAAAACTATTTTGGTGCAAACCTTTTTCAAGACCTCTCTGTCTATCCTTAAATTATTTTCTTTTTTTCAAGGAAAACTTACCTAATAGGTTTTAGCCTCAGAATAGAAGATCAAGAGGCCATATTCAGTCTTCAGTTCTGAAATGCCTATTGCTCATTCACTCAGCTACCATGAACTGCAAAATGTAAGCAAACAATGGCTCTGTCAGACACCTACAAACCCCTGTGGAACTCACACTCTCTCTGAGTTGTCAAGCATCCAGAAAGCCTGGACAGATGGCCAAGGTCTGAGCAGAATACAGCCTGTTTTACATATCATCCAATGCTTGGCAAGCACAGACATCTCTTAAATATATCTCAAAACCACCTATTTGAAGAAACCTAACACAGTATATCCAGTTTGTCCCAAAGAGATAATAAATATCACATACCATGATATGTTTCCACAGGTTCTTCCAAGGCCCACCCTCTGTCTCTAAAAAGAGGCTGAAAACGGCTTCGCAGTATGCCTTAAAAGCCAGATGGCAGTGCCAGAAAACAGTGCAATTGGTAGTACAGAGGCATATGCACTTCTTTGGCCCCATGAGACACTTCTCCAAAGTAGCATAGGAAAAACTCTGCAGGCTGTTAGGAGACATTTGTATGCCACAGGTCCACACTTTACTCCTTCTCCTCATTCATAGTTTCAGTTCTCTCAGCAAGGGATCTCTCACAAGCACTAAAACTTTGATGAAGATTAAATGCTATGTTACAATTACTTTTCTGGCAGCCAGCTCTGGATAGGAGGATTCTTCTATTAGCTGAAGTGCTGGATGCAAATGATTACTTTAAAGTCATTTTTGTGAAGAGATTCTGCCTAAACACATTTAGCAGCAGGACAGAGGTCTGATAAAATACACCATTCAGACAAATGATTGTAATTTCAGTTTTAAACATTTTCATAGGATCTCACTAAATATTCATTTTCACAGCTTTAAAGTAACTTGCTACTTAAAAAAAAAAGTCTGATTTATCCTTACTTCAGAAGGGTAAAATATGTATTGAACCATTATCCCAAGTGTTTCCTGCTTCTGTTTACTAATGAAACATCTTGACAGTCTTGATTAGAAAGTGTCACTTAGAACTCTCTGATCCAGTAATATAGCAATGACACATTTGACATGTAATAAAATGCCAGAATATAATCTTGAATAGCACTGCCTTTTCTAGGAAAAAGAGAGCAAACTTTACCATGCCAACAAAAGATAAAATCACATTAAAAATTTCAGAAATATAAAATCCTTTTAATTTTAAAAATGTTAGGTAGAAAAAAAAAAAGATTGTGGAAGAAGACTCACAGTGTTTGCCATCTTACATTAGTCCTATATATTACAACATCAACTTGAAACTCTAAATATCGTGTTTCTATGTGATATTTTGATAATATTTTTCTCTTATTTGCATTACTGCTTATTTATGTTATAATTTGCTTTATTTATGCTAATCTCTAATTAGCATACTTATATATGCTAATCTATTTATTTTCATTATTTATGGAATTCAATTGCTTTATAATTACCAGACACATAACTATCTAAATAACTTTACACTTATTTTAGTTATATGTGAGGCTTTTTCTCTCCCTTTCTCTTTTATGTTCAATTATAGTAGTAGGTAGTGGTGTTAGTGAAAAATTAACTCACAGCATGAAACTTGAGACCTTGACAACACTCAGAGAGACTTTTTTCTGTAAACATACTAAAATATATCCTGATGAATACTCCTAAAGAAAAAAACACAAAAGAAAATTAGTTTGCCCAAAGACACGAAAACAATCAAGAATGAAAAATGTTACTTCTCCTAAAGACATATAAATAAATCCTAATGTAGAGAAGTGACTTGGATGATGCTAGTTTATCCCTTCAAGTAACAATTTTTCTCTTTTTTTAAAAAAAAGTTCAAAGATTTCTTAGTAAAGAGGACTATTCTGTCTATCTCTCTGACAAAAATGGATAAATTACCTTATTTGCACAAACATTTTTTAGTGGCCCCCTAAAATTTCAACTGTTGCTTTTATGAATATTTTTATTACCTTTACTTCCAAGTTTTTTTGTAGATTTTATAATGACAACACTTCCTTTCCTCCCAGAGCTGTTTCACAATAGATACATTACATATGATAGGATATACAAGTGCTATGATATAAGGAATGTGCATACTGGTTTAAGTTATCAGAAAAATAAAAAATAAAACCTGAGAGATTCAGAATTACATGGGAACTATAAGCATATCCAGGACATCTTAAGATTATTTTAATTAAATTTTCAAGGCTTTCAAGTTCAAACTTTCAACTACAAAAGCATGTTTGTACATCCATAGAAATTCCTAGGGAATACTTGATTACAAGTTTTAGTTGCCATTAATGTGCATAATCTAAGCAGTCACTCAGAGCAGAAGAAATTGCTGTTTTCTCAATAAATTAAAATGTTTGTCACACTTTCTGTTTCCACAAAATACAGTCTTGAAAAGAAAACAAGATTGTCACTGGACAAGCTTCCATACCTAAGTTTACATGTATATCTTGCTTGGACATCAAGGAAAACCTTTGGAAGGAGAGTAATGGCTGTTAATGTTAAACACCCTATTATGCCAATAACTCAATACAATAGTGTCAGGTTCTACATGTATTTAAGTAAATTAAAAATACAACCACCATGACCTGTTCACTTTCTATTCGCTTTTTTAGAACTTTACACATTGCTCACAATACTGAATTAGGAAAAAAGGCATGTGATCTCATGGCAAACTGGATGGAAAGACTCATGTGATTAAGAAAAATTTTCTGCACTCTTTTTTTCTGCAAAATCTGTTTTCAACTGTGTCTGTCTACTGCCTGACCTGCTGAATCTTTGGAGCAACATATGACAGAGAGAGAACTCTTTCAGAATGTGGCTTTAGATTTTGTGTTGTCACAGAATCCTGCTATAAGGAGACTTAAAAAGAAGGAAAAAAAACCAACAAAAAAAACCCCAAAACCCCACCAAAACTCACTAAAAAAAAAAAAAAAAAAAGTTGTAACAGGCCATATTTTACATTCAAACCAAATCACTAGTGTTTTCACTAGCTTTCTTTTAAATTACATTTATAGACTTTTACATATAACTCAATATTGCCTGCAGACTTCATAAATACAAAAAGAATGAATATTAATGTTTTCATTCACAACAATCTTGAAAGACACACACTGTACCCACAGTGATGGAGACATTAAGCTGCTTGCCTTGTATCATGCACAAAAGAAACTAGGAATGAAATCCTGATTGAAGTAGCTAAGAGAAGGTTCTGCATTTTGTAGAAAAACCTGTGTGCTAATTTCCTGTATAAAATTGTAGATTTTCTAAAGCTATTTTTATTACATTTTCTTGACAGGTAAAAAGTTATTTTAGTTTGAAGTGACCCAAAATTATTTATTTCAGGCCAATTAAATTTACAATTTCTTTCCTGCCTAGAGATTTGTAATTTAATGCCTATCCTCCCATGCTGAGGAGGCTTCCATGGAGGTCTTGCCATTGATTTAATGTCTGGATATGAGAGAAGAATCACTCTCCTCCTGTCCCCAGGGCCCAGGTTGTGACCAAGGATAGGCAGTGCCACTCCCTGCTTGGTCTTCTAGCATCATGAGAGGGATGATTTCACAGAAGGGAATCTAGAGATAACATTTAGCAGTTCTAAAAGTAGTCTAGAGGCAGTGTGGGTGGGACTGGTGAGAACATGAGGAAATGGTAAACCCTTTGCCTNCACACATCTGCCTAGCCTGAGGGAGGCAGGCCCGCTTACCAAATTAGGAAGGCATTTTCTTAAACCAAAGAGAAGAAAAATTTTTAAAAACCTTTTTTATTAATAAGCTGATAAGGAAATTATTGCAAAATTATTTTTAGGAGCAATGAGAAGAGGCCATAATATTCTATGTATAATGCCTCTAATTCTTCTGGATTTCTACCTGTAACATCATTTGTGCATGTAAATGTGGCACATTTGGATTGTTACTGGAAACCAATTTATTTTGGGTTTTGAACTTGACATCCACACAAGTTTTGCAAAATCTTATTGATCACCGTGACTGAGGAACACCCAGAGGATTGTTTCTTGCCTTCACATGAGAGACACCCAGATAACAGCCTACTATGCTTATAAAGTGGCAGAATAAGAAAGCAAGTGAGAGTGCTCCTATATTTGTGTATGCCTTATATTTGTGAGGGAAGACAGATCATTCACTAGGTCTTATTGATTGGTCCCTGCCATGGGGACTCCCGGGTCCTCAGCAGTGTTTATGATATTTTACGCCACATTAACTGTTGAGATGATATGCTATGACAGATCTTTTAAAAAGTGCACCCCTGAGCTCTAAATTGTTCCAATTATGCCTTTAGCATAACAGTTGCCTACCAAGGGGCACCACTGCTCAGTACCTTAGGAAAAGAAGGAAAGGAGAGGAGCCAATAATTGTCACATATGCTGACCTCCCTCTACCCTCACCCAGCAGAAGCCTGTCATGGCTTTCATTCACTGTAGCTTTTCATAATCCTTAACATATGGCCTTTGTTTTGGTAGGCATGAAATTACATCAAGGTCATTTTTAATAACTGTCAATAGCCCCAGAACAGCGATCAGTTTTATTGACACCTTAGTTGAAGGGCTCAGAGAGCTGTAAGTAGTGCACAGACCCTGATTGAGAAAGCTGATCCACTGGGAAACAGATTATTATTGATATTAGTAAATTAGTATTGATAGAAATTTGATGGGTATCGTGCATCTGGATCCCTCCACAATAAACTAATGTCAACTAAAGCCCACAGCTCCCTCCATTCCAGACAGGCAATTTATTTGCATTCTCTACATCTCTTTGTTAGAGGATAGGAAAAGGGAATTGCAGGGGGAAGAGGAAAGCACGCATGACAACATCAACTTATGCTTGCAGACACATATGAAGGAGGTTCTGGAAAACAGAAGCTTCTATGGAAGTGTCTGTTTTCTCTTAATTGCAGAAGAAAATTTCTTCCCATGCACGTTTTTTCATTCTCTAACTGTCCCATTTCTGTCACCTCCCTGTTTCTTCCCACTTTTTGAGCTCTGTTTCTCATCTACTTTGCTTGGCCTAACAACAGTTAAATATAAAGTGATGCATCTTGTATAGATGCTAAACATTTTGAAGATTTTGTAACAATGTCTAATATTGTCTATACACTCCTATATCTGTCTGCATCTTGTAACACCAGCACACAAATAGTGCAAAGCACCCTACTGCAGTTCTGGTTATTACACTTTCATGAAGGAAAGACAAGGACAGTGAAGTTCACTGATTTCTGTCACTCTACCACAGTGACCACACCATATGCTATTTAGTGTGGTTGCTGGCACATCAATTTTATTAAACAAATATTTAGAGGCTCCAAACAAAGAGATCATACATGCCTCCAAATATCAACAGAAGTGAAACAGAAACTCTGACAGAAAGAAAGAAAAAAAAGACAGCCTCACTTAAACATGAGCTAAAATTAATTCTAACCCTGAATGAGGGAGGATGGTTTCAATCTTCTCCACATAAAACACAAGATAGGAAGCATTTGAAACCAATATAAGTTGCACAGGTTTTCTTTTTTAGTTTTAGTATTGTCAGATGGATGGATGGATAGATGATAGATCGATAGATAGATAGATAGATAGATAGATAGATAGATAGATAGATAGACAGAAAGAAAGAAAAAAAATCAATTCTTAGTCTGGTTTTCAGTCTTATCTATATTACACATTATCCAAAACTATGTACAGCAATTGAGGATCCTGCCTGACAACTCCATCTGTTTGACAACTTCCTTGAAACATATATACTTACTTCCAATGCAATGTTTTGGTCCTTTTATGACTAGTAATCCACACAAGGATATGAGCCCTTACCATGTCACATGCAGTAGTTTTTGCAGAAAAGTCAGGTATTTTTGTTTTCCTAAATGGAAGCAAGTTCATATTTATTACACCAATAAAGCAACAAAATGATATCTATGTAAAGAACCCTTGTTCAGCTGATTAATATTTCTCTTAATATCCTCTCTTAATATAAATCATATGAATATCATAAAATCAGATGTATTGTTAAACAGTCTAATCTTAAGAGAATCCTGTTGTCAGATACTGCAGTGGAAAAAAAACAAGTATATTTCTGAGAACAGAATTTAGTCTTGTCTGTTCTTTATATACCAAATTGCTGCTCTTACTGAGAATAAACCAAAAAGTTTAAGACAATTAAGAAACTGTAAATTCTAGGGTGACAATTAGTTCTTTTGAGACTGAACCAAACCAAAATTAAATTTGCAGTACTGCAAGTAATTATTTTTTTGTTTTTCTCTAAAAAGCAAGCACAACTTGATTTTTTTTTTTTTTTTTTTTAAAAAAAAATCCCACTTTTTTTTTTTTTTTTTTTTTTTTTTTTTTTTTTTTTTTTTTTTACAATTCTTCATGGTGATTTCTCTAAGAAATCCCTCACTGCCAGCCCTGCTGGGAATTTTACTTTTCAACCATGTCGACTAAGCAAAAATCTGCCATCTCTCTTTTTGGCAAATCTTCCCAACAGTACAAATATATTCAGAAATCAGTAAGGATCAGATCTCATTAACCTCATCATGGCTTTAATGTAATATTTTACCTTGAAGACCACCATGAGCAGAGCAACAGGGAAACAGAAAATGTCTCAGTTCCTACTACCACTCTAGTGCTGACTAAACCCAAGTTTTGCTAGGTTCCCTACTAAACTCAGACCAAAGTATCTTCTGCCTTCCAATTTGCTCAGTAGATATACATATTAAATATCTTAGGCTTGACTAAACCTCAGGCCTAGTTGGAGAAAGACAGAAACAGACTCTCCTTAGTGACACAGACAAGAGTTTAAAAAAACTGTGGTAACCTTACAGAGAGTTATCAAGCACTAGACACATCTCCCAGAGAAGTTGTGGAATGTTCATCCTTGGATATGTTCAAAAGTCAGGTAAACACAGCCTTGAACAATTGGCTGTAGTTGGGCCCATTATCAATGGGAGACACTGCATTAGATGGCCTCCAGAGGCCACTTCCTACCTCAGCTATCCTGTGGCTCAGCAAAATTCCTTCTTTCCTCTTCCAGTGTGGTCTTTCCATCCTGCCGTCAAAATAATAGCTAAGATAATATTTACTTCCAAGTCTAAAAACTACAATAGAGCTGCTCTAACTACTCTTCCCAAAAGACACTTAATGAGCTTCACACAGTAAAACCAATTCAGATCCAAAAGTCTTTAAAAACAGAAGCACAGGTGGTCAAGGTAACAAGATACCATGAAGAAAAAATGTTGATTTTAGTAACACATGGTCACCTTTATTGAAATGCTAAATGAATTTTGATGGGTATAGGAAAAAGAAGCCATGGTGGTGGTGTGTAAGGTAGGTACTCATCACCTTCCTTCTCTACAGTTATAAAGAGAGAGGAGGTTAATCGGTGCCAGCAAACAAAATGCATTCAAATGCAACACCTGGCAGGACCAAATGGAAGATCAGTATTTTCTAAGTACTGTCATTACATCAGGAACATTTGTTGCCTTATTCTGGAACAATGGACTCAATGGTATTGCATGACATGTATTCATATATGGGTAGAAAGAAAGAAAAAAAATGGAGAGCTTATTGATTTGTTTTGATTCCAGAACAAAATAATTATATCAAGATTTTATTTCAAACTTGTTTTCAGTCACTTATCTGTGTTTAGAAGACTGTCTTTGGTTTTTTGTGGGTTTTTTTGTTTGTTTTGGGGGGTTTTTTGAGTGTTTTTGGTTTTGGTTTTTTTTTTGGGGGGGGGGGGGGTTTGTTTTTGTTTTTTATGGGGTTGGGGGGACATAGGGTATTTGCAGACTTTGTCCCCTACCTATTATTACAGCTGAAATCGTAGACATTTCATAAATACAAATAGCTAAAAATTACCTCTTCATGCAGATATGACCGTGCAATGCAGAAATTCAGTGCAATTTACAGTAGATCAGAGGTTATATATTCACCTTCAATAAAGAATAAAATGCTCTACAAACACCCATTTGATGTGAATATGTTTGGGAATTCTCTACAGTCAACTTGGGTGCACAACCTGTTAAGCAAACAACAGGAGACTATGCTTCACAGCTCCTGGAAGGCAAGCATTTATCTACATGCTGCATACTACTTTCTTGATAGTAAGCTATTTAGTGACAAAGATGACTACATTTTCTACTTTGCCTCCTTCTGTATTTCTGTCTTGCTTTAGCAAGCTCTTAATGTCTGTTATAAATTAGCTGTGCATGTCTCAAAACCATATTTGTGCTTTTATAGAAGATGGCCTTCCAGACAGCAGGAGACAAATGCTGCTAACACTGAAGTCTGCTACAGAAGCCACTACAGAAGTCTCTCATACACATTTTAGAGAGACTTTAATTTGGAAAATTGTTTTTATGTTACTTGAGCTTCGGATTTTAAAAGCTTTTGGCCTGATACAACACAACTATGCAACTAGGCAGTGCTAACATGTTACTACTCTAAATAATATGTCCTGTCTAGAAACACGACTGGAAACAAGGTGACTTTCCTGGCAAGTGAGCACCCTCACCAACAGGCTTCATAGTCACCTCCACTCAGTTACTCAACCAATCCATTGCCAAAGGTTACAGGAACATTTATGTAAAAATAAGAGCTCCAGAAAGAAGAACCAAGAGTTTATTATCTTGGGGCAACTTTAAAGTATAGGGATGAGTAGAACCAGATTAATTTTTGGCCACGGAAGGTGAAGTCTACTCCTGGGATAGTAGAGTGTAGTCTGCTTCATAGAACTTTAATTTCCAGGCTAAAAGGACAATGACAGATTCTTTAAATTTTTCATGCAGAGAAAAGCATCTGATTTCCCCACTAAGGTTGACCTGTAAACTAAACTGGAAAAAACTCTGTAAAGAACTGTCTCTTTCAGAATTTCAAAAGGAACAATGAATACTCATCTATATTAAATCACTAATTCAATTCTGCAAGTACTTTCTTGTTTTTCTTTTTTCTTTTAAATAAATAAACTAACTAAGGAAAAAGAAATAAATGCCTGAAATTAAACATGAGACCTGCCAACTTCATATTAAAATTTCCACCTATACCTTATTGCTGGGCCATGGCCATTTGATAATATGCCAAATGACTTCTCAGCAAACTCTTTTCAAACATTAGAAATCCACAGTCCGGGGACCATAGGCAAGATACAGAAATATTTATGAAGTGATGCCACCCAGCAAGAAAGCAGAACCAGTGCTTGTGAATCACAACTGAACAAGCATCCATGGGGAAGGCAGACACAAATAGGTCAGCAGCTGTAGATTCAGGATTTACTTTGCATAGGTTGGACTGATATTTACAATGCTCTTTCTAAATTCACTTTCCAGATGTAAATGATGCTTAGCCATTTATATGGAGAAGAAGTGACATAAAAATCCAGTAATATGCAACATTTGTGAATCTATGGAAAACCTGCAAACAAAATAACCAGACAACTTGCTTTGCCTTTGGGGAATGTAAAAGCCAAGAAAATTAATCTGAAAAGCAGGAAAAACCTGTGAGCAGAGAATGCTTCTACAGAACAGAAACCTAAGTGGTAAGCTTCAAATTAAATGCACTCATAACCACGGAAAAGAGGGCCTTGTAGCCTGAAATATTGAATTTAAAAGATCCCAGATATAAATCTAAATACCTACTGCACACTGTGAAGTTCACTCCTCCCACTAACAATAGCTAAAATCAAAAGTCTGGAGTGATGGAACAGAAAATTTTTAAAAAATCAAAAATAAAAATCCCACAGAATAAATAGAAGTTCTAAAAGAACAAACCCTTCTCCTAGTATAGAGGCAGATGTGAAAACAAAGGCTAAAAACCAAACTATGCATAAAAAATAGGAACACTTCTCTACCTAATCACAACCCATTCTCTTCTGCCAGTTGAGCCAGGTGTTATCTTTTGATAATATCTGTTCACATCCCCATTTCTCTTCAGAATGTGAACAAATGATCTAAGCAAAGCCTTTATAAAAGAAGAAAAGGGAATAAAAGACTACAAACTATGAATGAGTTTAAATTATTTAGGGTGTTTTCCTTCTTTCCATGCCCTCTAAACTTAAAGAATGCTTCTCCAATGACTACCAACATGGACATAGAATATAGCAATGAGAAAAATTAATTTTTCTCATTAAGTTACATTAAGATTTTACAGAAAACTATTTCCTTCAGATAGAGTAGTATGTAATCTCAGACTGCATTGCATTTTCCAGCAATTTTTTAATAAAGTAGGTATCTACTGAAATGTATTAATTAAAAGGAAAAGTGGCGCAGTATTTTAGAAGCAGTGGGAAGTAAAATACATCAATTTTAAGGAATTCTATTCCTGTATACTGCATATAAATATAGACACAGATTATAATGTACTTCAATTTCTTTTATTTTAGGTAGATGCTATTGAAACAAAACAAAATGAACTAATACTGTGTCCTGTGATATATGTGACCTCATTGCAAAACATAGACCTATATAAGAATCAAGCAAAGCAAGCACATCACAAAACAATGTCAAAAAATTATCTGGGCCAAATTTTACCAACACTTTAGCAATGTATATGAAATTAAAAATCTTTTAATACCTATAATAAACAGGTTTTTTTTAAAAGGAGCCCTTTTGAAATTTTGATATCTAAAAAAGCATCACCTGTATTATCATTTAGCTCACTATTTAAAAAAAAAAAAAAAAAAAAAACCAAAAAAAAAACACCAAAATTTTTCCCCANAAAAAAAAAAACAAAAAAAAAAAAACCACATAATTTCTGCCCAATCTTCCACAGAGTAAGAAATTTCTTCATGTTTGAGGAACACAAATAGCATAACTCTGTTCCAAGTCACTTGTTAAAACATAGTTCATATTCCAACAACAGCAGTGTGTTTCTTCGTAGTGCATCAGACATAAAATGTAGCAGGACAGAGGCAACTTTATTGCCATAGAATCAGATAATTCTAATAGAATCTAACTTGCTACCAGAAAATACAGTGCAACTGGCAAAACCTGCCCTAACAATAGGACAATAGGAGGTCTTGGGTTGCAGAGAGGCCTATGTGTTTTTCTGTCATAGCCAGGAACCATCTGGCTAACTTCCATATACCTCACAAAGCTGATGTCCATCAGGGTTGTGTCTATAATGTAGACACTGACATTTTGCATGAGTGTAAAACTTTTAAGAACAAATTCCCTAAAGGAAAAAAGAAAGTCAATGGGAAAAAGAAAAAAAATTAGGGGAAAAAAAAAAACAAACCAAAAAAAAAAAAACCAAGAAACCAAGAAACAAAATCTCCTCAAA
>VWZN01004600.1:56233-66233 GCA_013396955.1 Regulus satrapa
AAAAAGTACAAGACATTTTCCTAGAAAAGACCAGAAAGTATGTCCTTCTATATTGCACTGCACAACTGCCTCACTGTTTTTAGTTTTTCTTATGTTACCCCTTCTAACACTGGGACATTTCCACCACTGAAACCTGTCACTGAATAGAATCTTGAATGTTACTGTTTACTAAGTCATGATGGGAGAAAGGAAGAGACAAAAGCTTAGGCAACAGCAAACTCCAAGTAAAGAGAATGGTAAGCATATGCATATGTATTAAAGGAAAGTCGGCAAAGCAATAGGATCCTTGTGGTTAATTCCGTCAGCTTCAGGTGCTTGCTTGTGTCTCTCAAGATCAGTGAAAAAAGTTAATACATTGGAAAACATAACCCTTATAACGATTCAAGGCAATTGAAACCTAGAATTATCCACTCCTCACAGTGCAATAGCTGCATAATTAATGGTGCTTTTCTTTAGTATGCAGATTACTGTCTTCCAGTTCCATGCACACACTGGAATACACAGTACTACGTGGCAAAGAGGGCACTGGTTGCTTCCAGATTCAATCCATTCAACTCTTCAGGCCACAAAATCATCAAAGGTATCAAAAATAAAGGGAAAACAAAACAAAACAAGAACAAGAACAAAAACAAAATAATTAAAAGCACATGAATAGTAGAGGAAAAAATTGCACAAGTGTTTGTGTAAGCAATTAGAACATGGGAAAACATGTTTAGACATGATGACACATCATCCACATTCCTCCTACGAGTGCAGCAGGAGGCATCAGGAACCTGATATTCCCTGTGTTGCCCATTTTCCTGTGCCATAAGCAACATGGGAAAAGGAATGACAGATTAGAACAGAAACACTCTTCAATATAGTCAAGGCAGCCATTGTTACAACTACCCCTCCTCTGGAAGAAGATGATAATATACAGAAGAACTATACTCAGAACAAGATGTTTCCATAGCACAGCTACTTGAATAACTGGACAAGTCAAACACATAACATTCTATTGGAGGTACTTAAGCTAAATGGCTGAAGAACCTTTCACAAGTCAATAAGCTATAAGAACTTGTATGTGGCCTTGAAACAGGTGCAAACTAGAACTTGGCATTTATTTTTTTAAAGATTATATTTCTTCCTCTGGAATATGACTTCAATTGATCTCCACAGTGATAAACTTGCAAAACAGTTTGAAGAAAAATTTGAGATACAAGTTTTAAAACTGTTGAAAAAGAAAGGTGAGGGCAGAAGGTGAGGTTAGCCAGAGGTCAAAGATTTATTCAGATGGTTAGAAAGCAGCTTCCATGATATCTCAAGTGACAAGATTCCTAAGCTTGCAGAAAAAGGTTCAGAACCATATTTGTGTATAGAGTATTACTTCTAGTGCTGGTACCAATCTGTGAACAAGAAATATGCCAATAGAATCAGGAGTGCCATATGTATATTATCATAGCTTACAGGTTACTGAGATCCGATAACCTATTTGCAAGAAGAAAAAGGTATTAACCAAAGTTTAATTTTCACATTTTGTCTGTGGTTACAGACATTTTTCCACAGAGAATTAAAAAGATAATAAAATGGCAGTGGTATGGGTGGTATTTAAATGAAACAACCAAGGAGCTGCTGGTACAACCTTTATTTTTTTAAAAAATTGACACATTATTTGATCCTTTTTTTCCCCACTCAATATAATAATCTGCCAGTTGAACTACTTTAAATTTTGTAGTAAAGAGATTTTTAAGAACATTAAATTTTTAGTGTTAGGAATAAAGTTTTATTCCTTCCTAACCATGCCTAAACTCTTGAGCCAATTAAAACAGCTCTGTTTATGAGTGGTTGTGAAAACATGAAGTCTGTGAGAAACGTCAACTAATTCAGTATTAAAAACCAAACAGTTAATTATTTCATTTCAATTAAAAAAACACAAGTCTGATACAGTTATTATACCATCAATCAGTGCAGTGAGGGTTGTTTCTTAGCTATCATTAATGGAGAACTTCTGATTTCAGCAGATGAAGGTGGAAGAAAACCTAAACTTTTAAATCTTGGATAAGGCAGAAAGGTTAGGAGTGCACTGAGACAACACAGCAATATTTCAGCATGGTGTAATCTTTAAAATCACACAGGAGAGAAAGAAAGTTCTGAGAAAGTTCAAGAAATAAAGTAGCACGGATGGAAGAAAAAGAATTAATGTATTTCAAATTTATGGAATTTCATCTGGAAGCAAGGAAAGAATGTCCAAGGCCTATATTTCAGAAGGAATAAAATAAAGAACTCCAACTACTAAGCAAAATAATTTTGAACAACGAACAGTAAAATCTGCAGGAAAATATAATTTAAGGAAATACATTTTCATTTGCCAACTGACAGGTGAGAGAATCAGAAGTTATATTGCAATCATTGTTAAGAAATACAGAAGATGAAAACAATTCTGTGAAACAAATATATTATCCTGGGTTACTTAATAAATTTATTGGATTGCAAAGCAGATTCGTTTTTGACATAAACCACAGCAACAGAAAGCATCAAAGAGATGCTGTGGCAGAGTTTAAAGTAGTTATTGCATCAAAAACTCTGCCCAGATGAATTAAATTGACTACTAAGGAAAGCAGCTGTTCCTAGGAGAAACTGTTTTAAATTGTAAAGACATTGGTCCAAGTGGAAGTAAGAAGCAGGCCTAAGCTGAACAAGCTTTTTCAAGCAAGCTTATGCTTCATGCCTTCCAGAAGACACATTCTTCTCAAAACCTTCCAACCACACAGCTAGAGCACAGTGTTTAGTGGTTCATCAGCAAGTAAAAAATTCCCCAAAATTTCACATGGAGTAAGAATTCTACATAAGTACATAACTTCATACATCAATTTTGTAGAGTGTTGTTGTTAATTAATACTGCATGTAGAGAAACATGAACTTCTAGGAAAGAGGTCAAATTCATGATGCAATAAAGGAAGCTGCAATAAGATACCAAAGCAAACAAACATGCTCACCTTGTTGCTATGCTTAGTGCTCTCCAGAAAGATGTATTTACACAGACAAAAAAATAACTGAGAGCACTGTTACTGCATCAGAGAAACCAGTTGTATTTATTACTTTTAAACAATTCCTATTCTAGATTTTAATACAGTTGATAGATAAGGAGTCCAGGGTTGGGGTCTCATCCTCCTGAAGTATCTGCTAACATATTCATGCAGCCTTACTCCACTGATCTGAGGACCAGCCTAAGAAGGGCTAGAGAGCTTTAATAGTAATAGGTCTCTATTCCAAACAAAATATGGCACAAGAGCTTGGTCTCATTCTAATGCCTTTTTTAACTTCACCTCCAGGATCAAGAGAGCCAAATGTAGCCAGCGCTTCTGGGAAGAAGGAACTCTCTTCTATGGATGTGCATAATCTAACAAATCACATTGAGTATCCAACCAAGAGGTAGCAAGAAAATCAGAGAAGACAAAGCACTGCCACAGCATGACCCATCCTACCCATCATCTGTTGACCACAAGTCTTCAAACTCCCAATTTTTAAACCAAACAGCACCCTCTGATGCTTAGGAAAGGCCCTGGGTCAGGTGTGAGGACTAAACAAACATGAGGTAAAACTCCATTACCACAGTGGTGAGCCAGGTGCACTTTTTAGGCTAACAGAATGCTTAGCAATACAAGCAGGATCCTTCCCACTTGCTCTTGAAATAGGGCAGGGTGTGGCACAAGCATTGCAGCATCACTGGAGCACACGCAGGTCCCTTGTGGTCTGCTAAAAATACCAACTGTTAGTTCAATATCCTCGCTCCTGCCTTTCACAGCCTCACAACCAGACTTGGGATTCTGCCACCTTCCAACCAGAGTGATGC
The DNA here is from genome assembly GCA_013396955.1 of Regulus satrapa. Taxonomy (NCBI): domain Eukaryota; kingdom Metazoa; phylum Chordata; class Aves; order Passeriformes; family Regulidae; genus Regulus; species Regulus satrapa. The sequence goes on from VWZN01004600.1 coordinate 60,066, forward strand.
TGCAGGGGCTCTCATTAATCATAAATAGATAGATTTGGAATACAGATATAAACATACTTTCAAAGAAATTAATTTGTAACAGAGCAAAAATCTATTTTGGCCTCAGCCTGAAGAATAATAACTTGATCCAAATGTCTTCCCCACTGGCCTGGGGAATAAAGAACAAAGTCTTGCAAATCTTTGCTTTTTTGAAGGATATAGTTCAAATTGCATATTGCATATGCATTTTAGGCTATGTATTGCTAAATGGTACTGTATATTGCTATATGGTTTTCAGCAGTTTCTAGCATTTGAAGAGACCATTTAACAACACAGGGAGGATTCAAAAGAGGCTTATATTAATAAGAAGATATTAACATTTTAAATAAAATATTAAGAAAAAGTAAACTTCTTTTTTTACTCTCTAAATATGTACTATATAGGTATAGTATAAAGTAAATAAAGTTCTCTACTTATAAAAGTTAACACCCTAGGCCTTGTAAAAATGCATTTTCATGTTCAGTTAATTCGTTAAGTCTTAGCATACTAAATGCACAACACTGCCTAATCTATTCCCTTAATTAAATGATCTGGGGTTTCTTAGGTGGGGTTTTTTGTTGTTTTTTGTTTGTTTTTGTTTGGTTTGGTTTTTTGGGTTCTTTTTTTTTTTTTTGGGGGGGGGGTGGGGTGTTTGCTAATTATGAATCTGTTTGTCATTGTCTTCACTCAAAGACTCCTAAAAGTGTTGATCAGAAATAGCATAGGATTTTGCAAAAATTGCACACATGATGGCTATAAAAGCTATCTATTTAATGCTGCCAAATCTATCTATTTAATGCTGCCACCGTACCAACACATTGTAAAAGTTTAGACATTTCAGTGAGTGGTTTCTCTTTCTCAAGGGAGTCGGTACTTGACATACCAAATAAACCATCTCCGCTCTCCACAAATGCTAAATAATTGCATCTCAATTCTTGTGTCGCTCTACATTTATGCAAAAATTATTGTGGATGTTTATTTAGGTATGTTACACCTGCACTGGTGTTATAGGCTGAGACTTGAGGAAAATGAGCTTCCTGACCCTTCAAGTGCATGGCAGCACTCTAACAGAAAATGGCTTTGGCTTATATTAAAGCTGTTTTAGAGAAGATAATTTCGGTTCTTTTACAGAGACACCTAACCACATTGTTTTGCATCTAGTTGTACACTTTAGACATATGATCTTTATTTAAAAAATAGATTCCACTATACATTCAGTGGTTTGGTTTGGTTTGGTTTGTAAAGGCCTAAAAGATAAGCATTGGTTAGCATATTTGATTACAGAAAAAAAACAAGACTTCTTTTTTGCCAATGAAAGTTTGATTTTCAGTATTTTTTCCCCTGTAGTTTAGATTGAAAACCTTGAAAGGAGCTTTAGAACATTATTTCTTTAGCATAAGTGATTCCCCTCCATCTTTGATACAATGCCCATACAGAACCACAGTCACAGTCTGGTCACCAGCAACTCAGTGCACAAGCATTTCATGTTTTTCTGTCATTTTTTAATCTCAAAAAGCCTCTGTGAAACATAGAAATAATTCAAAATCAAGGTGGTTTTAAATACAAAATTTCCCCTAAAGATGGAGGATAAAGGACATTTAGAACAAAACACAAAAATCTGTAGATTAATAAATTGCCTTCTAAACATAAATTCTGGAGAAGAAATAAGTTAAATATGATGGAGTTTCCCTCTCTTAGATCAGGCCACTGCTCTAGTATGCCCTGTACTAAAGATTTTCTTATAATTTTGATGGGCCAAAAAACAGAATTTACAGAGAAGGAAGATAAGTTATACCATGAACTTCACAAATTTGTTTTGATTGCTTTCTTCCTCACTGTGTGTACTCTTTAAAATCAACTCTGCCAGTTAGGATTGAGGCTTTATTTCATATTGTGTATTTTAAAAGGCTTTTAGGGCTATTTAAAGGTGGCAACAGTTAAGTGTTTCTGTAAATAATACTAAGTAATATATGATCATACGAAGATCAAGATAGCCTTCTTTCTCTTTTGTGTTTTTTGGTTTTTTATTGTTTTTTTCTTTTCCCTGGGGGTGATCAGGCCTCTTATAGAGAGAAAGAGAGAGACAGAGAGAGAAATCAAGCAGAAGATGGTCATCATCCATGGATCCAGAAATGTCCCATTGATCCTTCTTCATCCTGGACTTCTCAGTGGTGGAGTTTCTGAGGTCATTCGGAACATTTCACTATTTATAGACTTTATCAAACAGAGAAATAAATGCTCATTTATTATACAGTTCTCTTATTATATTGGTTTAATGAGTCCCTCTCTAATTAGTCTCATGCTCTGTCTTTTGAGTTGTTTGGTTTCTTGGGCCTGTTGGCCATGAATTGACAGTCTCAATCTCCCCAGTCAATACTGTGTTTTGCCCAGACCAAACTGATTTCAGTACAGTTGCTGAGTTGGCTTTCCTTCTACTACTACTGTATATATACTACTGTATTCTTCTTGCCCATTTGCAGCGAAACATTCTTCTCCACCAGCTTTGTTAGCCTCTCTCTATGTTGGAGATAACACCCAGACAAAGATACCACCTAATCTTATCTCAAGTTCCTGTCACATAGGCTTAACTTAGAGTCCAGGCTCCAGGTATCCACAGAGGCCTATTTTAGGGAGTGGATTTTGGTGGTCGCAGATGCCATCTTTCCTAGAACCTGCACTGATCTTTGTTTGGCTAGTGATATGGGTACAAGCAGTCACTGCTTCATCCAGGTTGCCCCAGTGGGGATTTTTGTCTGGATGAATTACTCAAGATGTGCTACCCAGGCCTCACCTCCACCTGGCCTGGCATTAGCACCATCCTTTCCCTTCATTCTGTGCTTACTTCATGGCAAAGTCCTTCTGTGGCCTTTACAATGTTTGAGAAGGGTAATGGGTAACTATGCTCTTGAAGTTCTTATGAAAAATTTTAATCCTGGATAACATTCAAAAAATTTTGGTTTTGTGGTTTCACTGTGCTTTCAAGCAGCTCCATTGACTATTATTTGTATATAATCCAAGCCTAAAGCCTTATTTAGGATTCCAGTTCCTTAAGAGCTCTTTAGGAGGTCAGAATGCACATGAAGAAATATATTGCACTGTCCAGGCACATTGCAAAAATCTCCATAACAATTCCTAAGGTATCTCATTGGTACTTCTGTCCATTTTGAAATACTTCCAAACACAATAGTATTCTGAAAAGCCTTTTACAGTGTGTCAAAATCCATTATTTCCAATTATAAAGTTCAAAGGCATTTGTCACTGTAAAAGTAACAGAATGTGATTTACTGCTTTAAAGTGTTAGTTTTTATGTGTTCATTAGAACAACCATTTGGTGGTTTTCTGTTGAGTATTCATAAAATCCTGCCTGCCAGATAATTATATTGCATTAATATGGTATGAATAAATGAAAGCAGTAATTATGGTTTTATTCTTTCTTTTGCAATTTACAGTTTGCTTTGCTTCAATGGTATAAAACCATTGCATCAATACAATATCACAGGGTAATTTGTTTTAGGACTCTTCAGAACATACACAGAGAGAGAACTCCACACAGAGTAATTGGATGGGCAGCATAAAGCATCCATGCATTTTCTTTATATTGGGCTTTGATCATGAGGATTTGCATAATCTGGCTGGGAAAAAAAGTATGCTTTTTTGTGAAGTCCAAGTCTTTAAAATAAGAAAGGTTACAGTAAGAAAGGTACGTATTTGCCACCTTTCTATCACCATGCACACACTGCACTATGCCATCAATTCTGAAGTCCCCAAGGAAGTCCATGAGGATTACTGCAGAAGAAATAGTTCAAAATAACTGACAGTCGGGAGATCTTGATTCTATATGGTGCCATTTACAACAGATGTTATAAGGGAAATTATTATTTCTTTTTTTACAGAAATCAACCTTCCTTTGTATCATTACTGCAATCCATGGTGGCCTCCAAGAAAAATCAGGCACACTGAAACTCAGAGTAGTGCAAATTCTTTTCCTTATATCTAGAAGTTGGAGTGTGTGGAAGCTTTGTCTTCTCTGTGTGTGGCTTTGAGAAAGTAATGACTGATCCAGATAGCTATAAAGAGAGGATATAAGAGATGAAAGATCAAAGAATGTCAGACAGATGTCCCTTCTGAAATACGGAAGAATCCCACCTCCAACAGGCCTGCATATTAACCTCACACAGTAGTGACTGACAAGGTTTCCAGACCACTTCACTACCATTAAGCAGGTATTTATTCCCAGAGACCCTCAAATTAAATAATCCTGTTTCAGTACCAGACAAAGCCTTCCCCTTGCACACAGCAAGCCCATGGCTCTTCAGAGAAACTCCTTATTGTGTCTCCTTACGGTCCTCTCATCAGGTGCTAGGGAAGTGCAGGAACAACTGGATGAAAGAGTTTGGCATGAGTGCAAGGCAGAGCTAGCCCATCAAGAACATAACCAATCGTCCTAACCACAGTCTGCTTTCAGCAGAAATTTCCTCAAGCTAGACAGACTGCCCCAAGAAGCAGCCCAAGGTACTCCATGACAAATGCAGGGTATAATAGTAAAAAGCAAGCAAATGGAGGTAATGAAAAACATTACCGTCTTCTCAGAATGTTTAGTGTATTTCACATTAGCAATATTAATAGTTGCATTTAGGCCCATAGACCAAGATATTGCAGGTTTCTATATGAAGCTTACAATAAATTGTGGTTACCTGGCTTAGAGATAAAGGCAGCTTTTGGGAAAAAAGCCCTGTTAAATAGATATAACAATCTTGTACCATAAAGCCATTTCAGCCAGACATTTTCACAAACCTCCGTTCAGGGTACAGATTTGAGAATTATCTTAAATCTTATTATCAGCCCTAGAGTATTAAGATCTTTATATCAACCCAAGAGAAGATATCTTTCTACCAGACATATACAAAGAATATGGCTGTAAAAATCAAGATTTGTATTTACTTATTACAAACCATAACTAGGAGACATGAGTATTTGCAAAGAGTTTGCATTAAAATAAGGATTACAGCTCACAGAATAGCTCACTAGAGATTACAGAATTGATGAATAGAAAACAAAATAAAAACCCCAGGCAAACAAAAACATAGACACAAAAAACCCATCCAAACAGCAACAAAACCAACCAACCAAAGGAAAAAACCCAAACTCAAACTAAATAATTCTCTTTTTTTTTTATAATCTCGATCATAATAAGGTATGGCTTTGCTGAAAAACTTAGGTTTTAAGGCCCACAGCTTTTCCACATTTTGCATGTGTTCATAATATCAGAGAGGACACATTGTAAGAGCATAGACATGGGACAAGAAAAGTTACAAAAGTTAAAGCTTTGCAACAGACTTTGCCCCAGTTATCATGTCAGTAAAGTATGTAAAATTATTTTAAGGAAGGTAAATAGGCCAGAGAAGAATGGCAGATATAAGTGCCACAGTATCTCATAGAGTCCTTTCCAGAATTATTGTAATCACCAAGAATGTTTCTCTTAAAAAATGAAATAATTTTGAACACTTCACTCTAAGCTTTGTATTAATAAGCATTTTTCTTTCTTCTCATAGAAGAAAGATATGGAAATAAACACATGAAGTTGAAGAATTTTTTAAAATTTTATTTTCTATTAATATATTTCAAAATAATTTAGATCAGGTAATTCTCCACATTTTAAATGTCTTAATATAAGATTGTTTCAAGAAAAATCATGGCAACTTGTTTGAAATATGTGGATCTGTAATCTTCAGTTTAGTCATCAAGCCCAATATTAATGTTTTTATCTCGGCAACATTTTTAGAAAAAGACACAGAAAACCTTTCCAAAAAGTCTAAAAATAGACTAACTTTCATTTTGTTCCAGATCTCTCAATTAAAACTAATAAAATTGCCTTTTGCACACAATGAAGTTTAGTAGTTGCAAGCCATACATATTCTCACAAAGTATCTCAAACAGAACTCTATAGACCTCACCTTACACAGTGTCACAGCCATGTGCAGAGTGTAGTGACCCACCCAAGTCTTCCTGGGACTGGATGTATACGAGATAGTTTGTTTACAAGTGGTGGTGCACTGAAGGAGTTTAATTTCATCCACAAAGGCACTGTTTAGCTATATTCTGAACGGGGATAGTTTTGTGTGTATCTTTACTAACATTACCCTTAGCCAT
>VWZN01004600.1:71233-89049 GCA_013396955.1 Regulus satrapa
CATGCACCAAAAGAAAAAAAAATCCAAACACAAACTAGATCAGTATAAACTGTGACCTGCCCTCTAGCAAACAGAAGCATAACTGATGTACCAGCCAGACACAAATACTCTATCCCAAGATTTTAAATAACTGCCCTAATCTGTCCTCCCTCTGTTCGCCAAAGAAGGCAATTGGTCACACATTTGATAAGAACATATTAACAACCCATCAAAATATTGAAACCCATCAAAACCCATTGAAAAACAACCCACAAATCTTGCTGCAGAAAGACCTTCCCTCCACTACATTTGTAAGTGACGGTCACAAAGTAAAAACAGTCACAAAGCATCTCTATACTGTGCCCTGCTAACAGCTTCCTGGTCTTAGTAGGTTACTACTGGTCAGGGCAACCCCAGGATACAATCAGTCTCCATTTTTTTCCAAGACAGCTACAGTGTAACATAGATCTTCCCCTTTTTCCTGGTGTTGTGAATGCCATGCAGTGCTTTTGAGCACAGAAGACATCAAGAAACGGGCACTATTTTTGAATTGCAGACCTTCTTTTTTTGTGGTTAAAGCTTATCTCTAAGAGACACAAGTCAAGTCACTCCTCTCCTCACAGAGACTTCATCAGACTCAACCATTTCAGGCTGTTCATATGAAACATGAGGCTGCCAGCCCTCATTTTCAAACAGCCCTTGCACCAACTGATGAACATCTCTGCTAGTTTTCCTTGGACCTCACTTGTGGCTTTCAAGGCTTTCATTGATTGCCCTCACCTCATAGAGGGCTTGCTGTACATTGGATAAACTTTTGTGGTACCTTTGAAAGACGGCTCTGACAAAGTCAGTATCTCTGAAAACCTGTTTTGAGGACCTTCTGTGAAAGGCCTTATGAATCTGTAAATCTGCTGCCACTGGAAAACCATGTACTGAGGAGCATCAGACAATAAATTTGTCCTTTGTTTAAATCTATTCCCCTTGCATAAATGTCACAGTGTATATGGATAAAATAAATTTTCCACATGTAAAATTCTATAATGATTGTATTTACAAGTTGACAGAACATGGGGTTAATAGCTATGTACTGCTATTTCATTTTTGCCAGTAGGAGGGTTGATGGCTTTCAAGTAAAAAATCATAAAAAATTTCCTATTTCTAAACATTTTCAGATAAGGAAGTTCAAATCAATTTAGGTTTCTGCAATCAGTTTCCAATCTTTCTAAGCAGAGATGACAACATGCTATCCTTGTAAAACCATTTCAACACAAACCAACTGAAAATTCATTATCTTAAAAAGATCATCTATGCTTTTTCCCAGCAATTTTTAAAGACTACACTGAGATTATGTCCACAGCAGCTGCAGTTTTATTCAGAGAAAGGGGAGTGAGAGGGAGAAACAGTTGCATACATGGTTAGGCTTTTATAAGTTGATCTGTCACAAATTTTAGTTAGTCGTATATTTAAACAGCAAAATTATACCCACATAAATGACATTAGTTTTGTGTAATTTATGTACTGTGTCTTAACCTCCTTATTACTGCTTTTTTTCCATGATGCTTTATAAAAGTACAGTTCTCTCAACATAAATATTGATTATTCTGCTGCTGTGTGACTCCCTCCTGCTAGGAGAGCAGATTGTTCAGCACTTGGGGCAAGGGGCTGGAGGGGGACAAGCAGGGAGGGACACAAGGGACTTCTCATCAAAAGAGGAGGTGACTGTGGCTGAATGAAGAGGAGGTTCCAGGCAGCTTGAAATGGCCTGGCCACCTGAGCAACAACTGCTATGGTGCTCTTTCCTTTCCCCAGTGGATGGCTAAATGTTCTGACTCATTCCCAGGAATCTCCTACAGAGAAGAGTGTGGAGAAAGGGAAGGAAAGTAGGGAACTGATAGGTATGGAATTCGTGGGAGGTACATTAGTACAACTATGCTAATTTTTTTAAGTCTGAAATCTGCTGATTATTTTATCGTGCTCATGTAACGGCACAAAATAAAAATCTACACACAAATTAAAATTAAATTTCTAAAAATTGCACAACTGACATTACAATAGTCCTTCTACTCCATCAGAAGTGGAAAAGAAGGGAGTATGTGCAGTTCTGCCTCCTAGCTGAACTATACTAATTGACATTAGTGTCAAGGACACTCCAAACCAGGAGGATAGGGCCCATCCTGCAGCTGTGCTCAATTAACATTTTAATGCAAAGCTGAGGAGATGCAGATAGGTAACAGGTGTGGCTCGCCCTAATTAAATAGCTCTTCTCAACTTTATTATTTATTTCCTGTTATACAAAATGCCATAGTACATATTTTTCCAAAGCTATCATTTGAGGGAGAGGCCCAGATAAGAAATTACGGAAAACATATCAAGTCTTACAGGAAAGCAAAAGCCCAGCAGAAGTGTTCCTAATGACATTTCATTTAATCAAGTTGTTTACAAAGAAAAGCCCAGAAAGTTGACAGCTGTATAGTTCCAGAATATTGCACATCTCTTCCCCATAACAGGACACAGAATAAAAAGATAAATGAGTTCCACTAAGCAAAACTACCACTATCATTAGAGTAGCCATAAACTAATGCTAAAAGAGATACACTGCTGGCTTTCATTCACTGGAAAAAAACATGATGTTGGCAAAATGGAGTTGGTTTATTTTTTTTTTTCTTTAATTAGTTAATGAATGAGAAATTTTGACTGATGGCAAGAAGTACACATTATTTTCAGCTGGGATGATCCAAGAGACCAGATGGCATTTATCCCAGCGTTCATGGAACAGTATTTTCATGATATTCAAATGTAAAACATGATAATGTTCTTCTGAATTAATAAATAAATTATTCAAGTAGTTTTTATAATTCAGAATGAGGAGGAAGTTTAATATTTCTGATTAGATACATGAGTTTGATTTTTTTTTAACTTTCCAAAGAACCAATAGTACAAAGAATGGATGTAAAAATTACAATTTATTTTGCTTTCTTTAAAGACATTCTATTGCTACTTTTGCTAGTCTTTATGTGACAACTATTAGATAAACTATGGAGCCATCACACAGTAGGTGAATCAGAGTTTGGAAAAACAGTGTGAAAATACAGTTCCATATTAATAGTGAGAATTCCTTTTACAAGAACCCCAGGATGTTAGGACACATCAAGGATCAAGCAGATTTTCCAGTAAGAGTGGAACAACACTGGACAACATCAATTCTTTTGTGGATTAAAGAAGTGTGTAAGAAATCAAGAGAGAAATATTGTGCAGATATAATCTCACAGAGATTTTTGTCTACACACAATTTCTGTCCTACAGGCAGCTATGTCAAGCTGAACAGACTTCAGATGAAACAGTATTCACCCCTAACATGGACCCAATGTTTTTTATTCTCTAAAAACATTCCTCTGTTTGAGGAAGGTTCAGATTTTGTAACTTTTGAAAAATCCTCCCTGCTCTGCATGTCATGCATCATTAAAATTATAATTGTATTATATCAATTTCTCTTTCTTTTAGTTCCAGTTGGTTTCAAAAACTCAGTTTTTGACTTCATGAGAGGAAGAGCTTAGTAGACAAAAAGAAACTGAAAAAATGTTTTATTAAATATGTATTACATGTAATTACTTATTTCCTGCTTATCTGATCTGGTGAGAAATTCTTCCTCGAAGTTATCCCTTCACAGAAAAGCACTTGTTTTGAAAAACTTCAATTTAAGAGGTTTCTTCTGTAAAAGATAGAATTTATTGATCAAAAGGAAACATGAACTATTAGTCCATTATTGGTCAAAAAGAGACAACTATTCCTTATATTCTGCTAATTAAAGCAAGGAAGAAATTCAGATTTCATTGGCTCTCATCCTACATGAATATGGACTTTTGAACTCCACATCAACATTTTGATGTTTCTGGCAAAATATTTTTTTTTTTTTACCTCTGCCTGGTTTACCAGCTAAAGTGAATGGGAAATGTGCTTCCCAAAGTAGAAAAAAGTTCAATTCATTTTTCTCAATTTTGTGTCTCTTACTACTTGGAGGACAAGAGCAGAGGGACTTCCATGATTGGTTAAGTCTGAGATGACAGGTAAATCCCTGTAAGCTGGTAGCACAACACAAAAATTGTCCTAGATTTGTTATATAAAGATTCATCAGATTCATAACATTCAGAATCTTAGTCACTAATTTTTCCCTCCTTTCCTTTTAGAAAAAAAAAAAAAAACAACAATAATAACAAAAAAAACCCAAACAGACAAAGAAGCCACAGAAACAAACAAACAGAACAAAAACAAAAAACCAAGCTGTTTTTGTTACACTGGATTTCAAAGTGCTACGACTACATTGCAAGAAACCAAGTTTCTTGAAAATATCTGGCTTCTTCCTTCAAAAAAAAAAAAACTGCTTTGAATATTTTTTTTTAAACTTTTAAGTGGATTTAATATTTTAAAAGAAAGCAAACTAACTATCAGTCTTATCATTGATTATGCTAAATCCTTATTACCACGAAAGGAATAATTCAGACATATATACTATCAAACCACAGACCAGCACTACTGCTTCTCATTAGGCCTAAGCTTTGGTAAATATTTTTTTCCTTGACCATGTGATAGACAACACTAAAACTCCATGAAAATTCAGCTGGTATTGACTTCTACTTCTTGACAAACGGTAAGATTCCTGAATATATCTGCTGAAAATTTGTTTACCAAACATCTCTTTTCGGTGTGCACTTCAAAAGTAATAATGACACACTAACATCAAAACTATAACCGAAGTAAATTCATAGAAAATTAGTAAAAAATATCCAAACTCGCACAGTAAGATTTAAAATAAAGTCTTATATAAAAAGATGACATAAACTTTTAATTGAATTAATATGGTACATTTGTATTACATATAGAAAATCTGATACCTCAGAAGAGTCAAAAGCTATATTTATCATTCTTTTTAGCAAGATTTTCAGCTTCTCTTGGAATCATAAGATGAATCATTAGATGACCTTTTCTACTGAACCTCTTCTGTAGGTTTGTGTGTATTTAGAGAAAAAACATTGGTTCAAAGTTAAGAACAAGAAGTAAGTCACATCATACTGTGCTTATACCAGTGACTGCTGAGTATAAATAACTTCCTCTATTTCCCCTTCTTCCTTTGGGGTTCCCCCAAAACAGGTCACCCTTTCACCACTGGAGACAAAAGCAGCTACATAAAAGGCACATGTGTCCTGCTATGATAGTTTCAGAATATGTCTCACCTGGGTACGTTAATTACTTAACAATACCAACAGGCTGAGTTATAACCTAAGACATAGAATCATTAGGATATTATACATAACTAATATATAAACCAAGTTTTAAAAATATACGTACCAGGAGAGTTGTATTTCTCCAACATACTGTGGCGCTTTCAGAACCAGAACACAATCTCCCCTTTTCCCAGAGTCAAAATAGCCTGGGCCCCTCTGGTCCAAGGCAGAATCCCATTTCATTTGACTTGCTCTGAAATCTGCTCTGTTGTAATCTGTATTCATCATACTTCCTTGAACTGAAAGAAATGTTTCTTACACTAAGAACTGTAATTCAACTCTTTGCAGACTTCACCTTGCCTATAACAAACAACTACTCATGGTCTTTCACGGAACTGTACTTGTTCCCTTTGGGATTTCAGCGCAGCACGACTTGGCACTTTGACCAATGCGCATTTTGGAGACTGAAACCACAGAAAACATTGGCATTTCTTCAGCCACTTCAGACCTTGTTCAGACATCTTTCTTCCATGCTGATAAGGCAATAAGTTGTCAGGGTACATAAAGAGACTTTTAGGTACTGTGCTGGCTATGGAACCAAACAGGAAGCATTTTCACTCCAACCACACTGTATTGATAAATAAATAAAACCTTGAAGCAATGTTCCACTGGAAGCTCAATTTACAGTCTCTTCAAGACAGAAATTAGAGTACACTTAACACAAAGACAACAATACACATTTTAAACAATTAAGCCCTGTATCTTTATAATGGGGTATATCACCTTACAGATTGTAATCATAGACATATGATAACTATAATGGCAAACTCATGAACTCTAGAAAATATTTGTCACTACTGTTACCACTGCACCTTTGAAGTGGCACCCCTTGCACCTCTCTAAGATGATGCACAATATCTCAAACATTATTATTTCATGTGCTGCATCCTGCCATTATCTTCATTAGGTGCATGTCCATCATAGCCCCTCAGATTTTATTGATTTCAGCCCTGATCTTGAATGAAGGCAGAACATTTGTCTGTCATAAGGAGTCCTGATAATCAAAATAGTATTCAAAAGGGATGCAAGAGTCTCTGATACATAATTTTCAGAGTAGTGTGTTGACAACTCCATCTCCCTGAAGATCAAAATAGCATAGTACTTTATTAAGCTAATTACACTAAATAAATAGTCTGGTTTGAATATCAAGTGCCTCTTACATTCACAATCACTTTAGGTCATCTCTAATAGAGAAGCAGTTCATAAATCAATTGGTATGTGGCATAGGGAACCCTGCCAGGTTGCTTATGTGGCATTCATGGTAAAGATCCTAGGTAAACTGAAAAAATCCTTGGGAGAAGGGTGTGTGGAATAGTGGAGGAAGAAAAATAGAAAAAGAGAATAAATTTTCATTTAATGTTTCTCCCAAAAAATCTTCTATACACAAATTCCTCTTACCAATAAGAAGTATTTTTATCAGCGTGTCTGCTGGAAAAATAAACCACACTGTGGTAAAGCATAAATGTTGAGTCCTGTACAAAAATAGTATAAATAATAGTCCTTGTAAAGGAAAATTTCTCTGCACAATAAAAGCATTTTGTCCTAAAGTACATTTGTTTATATTACAAAGTGTCTCCCCTTCAAATCTTCTGTACGCTGCTGCCCCTTCAGCACAGTCACAGTCTAGTAGAAGATTAATATTTCAGAACTTGTCATGGGCAGTTTCACTCGACTCTGTCACTGCCTATGTCTGACAAGCTATTTATCATGCTGCTAAGTGTCAGCATTAAATTATCCCTGCTGTTATGACAGCAACATTATTCATCAGGATTACACCCCCAGTACAAGGCTGCTTACAGCTGTTTCCTTCTTCTGAGCTTTATTGATCTCTGCTCTTTCTATTATAAAAGAAAGGGTCTATGCACATGACCATTCACATCTTGCATGTCTGATGAATTTTATTTCTGTGCCAACATCAAACAAAAAACCTTCCCAGAAATGGGCTACCACAGTTATAAAATGTCACTGGCAGAAGAGAATCATATTTCCTTCAACTGGAGGCACATTCTCTTTGAGGGGATGGAGAAAGAAAAACATTATTGATCATAATGCATAGGTACCCAAGGTTGACGCATGTTGCTTGACAAATCAATCTGCATTTGTTTTAACCAAGTCACCCTTCCTTAACTACTGCAATGAAATGACAATGAAATCAAGAATTATCTATTGAGATGTGTAGTGCTATTCACAGGCAGGTCAACTGTGCCTTATCTCCAGTCCAAACTCTGAGCCCGGCAATTACTTTCTGCTGGGCTGTCAATCTGGAGCAGAATGATACAGTGAGTAAAGCTACAAATATGCTGAATTCATGAAAAAATTATTCTACAACTTAAATTTGGCTCACTTTTCTGACATTCCACACACCACTCCCCAAGAAAAGAACAAAAAATCATGTAGAGATTTGGTTCAAGCTATGTCATTATGGCATGAAGTTGTGTCAAGTGAGGTTTAAGTTGGATTTTAAGTTTGTTTACCCAGAGGACACTGGAACAGGCTCCTCAGGGCAACAAACATTAAGCCTGCCAGGGCTCAAGAAGTCTTTGGACAATGTACTTAGGTACATGGTGTGACTCCAATGGAGGTACTATGCAGGTCCTGGAGCTGGACCACAATATGCCTTGTGGGTCTCTCCCAACCTAGAATATTCTATAATTTTATAACTCTGTCTTGGCTTTTATTCCTGAGACTTCTAAGCTATTATAATAGTTACTCTGAGATTACTTGGCAATTTTGCCTTTGGCTGCTCCTGATGGATTTCAAAAACAAATACCAGCATGATTATAAACATGCTGTAAAAAGAGAGATTTCAGTAAATTTAACAAAACATCCTGCTATCTCTACACCAGTTTTACCTGGTAATTTAGACTTTGATTTTCCAAATTGCCATTAGCTAAACCTCTCATTGAGTGCTGTTGCAAACCATTCATGCATAAAAGGACTACGGAAAATCAAGTTCTTAAAATTAATTCTAAAGTATTTTAGGAAATGAGAAGAATATCATCACAGAGAACGGTATTCTTCTGTTTCATATTCCTGTTTCATTATGTCTCACGAATGTTATTTGCTTTCAAATCAAATATAATGTTTAGTGTTGTCCTTAGATATCAAGATATATCATTGAGGAAGACCAGCTTTTATTAAGGGGGTATTTTTTCTTTGCTTATCTGCAAAGAATACAGATAAAAGGTAATTTCAAAGATGCAAAACTAGTGGACAAAAAGCCTTTCCACACTTTCAACTTATTTCAGAGACTTACAGTTCCAGGAGAATAGCATAAATTTTGAGGGGCTGGGGCATACTGACCCAATTTTCTGCTTTGCAAGAAGCCTGCTGGTCCAGCAGTGATGTGGCAGCATCGACCTTCCCACAAGAAACCAGAGACATGCATGTCCTCATTTTCACAGTGTTGCAGTCCAAGGCCATGGAATCACCTATCACTTAGTCCCTTCCTGTTATCCATCCATGCTGAAAGTGTGGGGAGCACAGCTCAGCCCATTGTCACTACTTTCTTTCACTCACTAGCTTGCTTTCCCCAGGATTTGCAGATATTCATATGTGAGACATTTATAATTTGTGCTCTACCACTTCAGAGTAAAATATTATAGCTAAATAGGCAGACCTACAGTGTAAGATTTTTTAATCTGTTTTTCTCTTTTCATTATTTTTATGTCAAATTCAACAAGTTAATGGGTCTTGGTGGATCTTGCTCTAAGCAGTTGTGCTGTTTTCAGATGGAACCCAGCCCACAGAAGTAATAGGCCAATCAAAAAAGTCGATGCCTCTGTGAGATACAAATTTTAAAACCGAAAGCCCAGAAAAGAGAGGCTCTTCTTTTCCTTCCGGCAGGAGAGGAGGTAAGGCCGGGAGGGCCCAGCCCCATGCCAGATGGCCAGGAGGGCCCACGCTGGCCTAGCTGAGTTCTGTTTTTCTTTGCATTCCTGAGAGGGTCTGGGACTAGAAATGCCAGTGCTATTGAACATTACTGGGCAGGGGGAAAGAATGGGCTATAGCGGCCACATGCTGGCTGTTCCCCCCAGCATGGCTACCATGAAGGATTATAAGCAGAGACTGCAAAGCAAGCCAGTAATATGGACAAAGACTGGCAGCAGCCTGTGAACTAAAGATGGACCCAGCCCAGCCTAGCCACTGCGTTTTTTCGATACTTTGGCCTAGCCCTCAGCCTGGATTCCAGTGTTCTACTGTGTTTTAATTCTGTCTGTTTGCCTGCAAGAGATTTAACTCCTTAATATCCAGATTGAGATCTGCAGACATCGATCTTCTCCCAAGTGAAGGAAACAAAGACTGAGAAAGGACAATGTAGAGGAACAGCATGGAGACATGAAAGAAAAAGAAGTTTTTGTTTTAGTTGGAGAGTGAGGAGAGTCCTTGGACTGAAATTCTCTTGTAAGCCATGGTGATGGACGCTAATTAGCCTTGTAAATCATAGAAAATCATGGAGGGTGGAATAGTTTAAATTGAGACCAGAGCAAACATTGTAACTTATTTTTGAGCTATTTGGAACAGAGAGAGAGATGAAGTAGTAAAGCCCGCATTGGCCTGAGGGAGGGGGTGACATTCTTTTTGTTCCTAGAGATGAAAATGGGCAGATGAAGTTGAACAGAGAGAGAGATGAAGTAGTAAAGCCCGCATTGGCCTGAGGGAGGGGGTGACATTCTTTTTGTTCCTAGAGATGAAAATGGGCAGATGAAGTTGAACAGAGAGAGAGATGAAGTAGTAAAGCCCGCATTGGCCTGAGGGAGGGGGTGACATTCTTTTTGTTCCTAGAGATGAAAATGGGCAGATGAAGTTGAACAGAGAGAGAGATGAAGTAGTAAAGCCCGCATTGGCCTGAGGGAGGGGGTGACATTCTTTTTGTTCCTAGAGATGAAAATGGGCAGATGAAGTTGAACAGAGAGAGAGATGAAGTAGTAAAGCCCGCATTGGCCTGAGGGAGGGGGTGACATTCTTTTTGTTCCTAGAGATGAAAATGGGCAGATGAAGTTGAACAGAGAGAGAGATGAAGTAGTAAAGCCCGCATTGGCCTGAGGGAGGGGGTGACATTCTTTTTGTTCCTAGAGATGAAAATGGGCAGATGAAGTTGAACAGAGAGAGAGATGAAGTAGTAAAGCCCGCATTGGCCTGAGGGAGGGGGTGACATTCTTTTTGTTCCTAGAGATGAAAATGGGCAGATGAAGTTGAACTTTTTGCATTTGAACATTTGTCCTTAAAATATAATACCCCATGCATTTGATATGGCCCAGAAACACAGCTTTGGGAGAGCTGTGAGATGGGAAGGCTTTTGCAAGTGCAGATTTTCCTCCGGGCAGATGCACTTGTAGAGATAGCACCCCAAGAAAGATGAAAAACTAAGTCTTCTAGGGGAGTCTCCATGGTTTTGCTAGTGAGAAGCTCCTTTTCCTGAGGGAATTGAAAGATTGTTTTAAGAGTGAGAAATCTTTGGGTTTTGTCCTCTCTACATCATTATGTTGGTGGGAAAGGAAAAAGGGTGTTAGGGGGAATAGAAGTGATTTAAAGATTTCATTCTGATTTCCATAAACCAGTTTAATTTCTCAATAAAAATTTTCTTTGTTCTTTTGAAGTTTTAAGCCTGTTTTGCTCTTTCTCCTAGTCCTATCTCACAGCAAGAAATAAGTAAGTGATTCTAACAAGTGCATAAACATTTTAAATACCACTGAAACCAGAACATCTTTTGGTGCATTGGCCAGGAAATTAATGTTAGCAAACAAAGACCTCTGCACAAAATAAAGTTTCTCCCTGATTACAGACTCAAACTGCAACAGCAGTCTATGTCAAGGTGCTTAATAGTTCATTAAAAAAATATTTGGGTAGTCACTTTTTTCTTTCCTCATTTGAGGTACATTTTCTGATATTTGACAATAAACTAAAATTCCAGTAACAGGTTTGTTTAACATGAATAATTCTGTCTAAAAGCATTCTGACTAAAATAGTTCTTATATTCTTAATGTTCTTATCTCCAGGAGTTAACACTGAAAAGTCTAAAATGGAAGTATATACTGCAGGTCACCGGTTTCTTTGACATAACACAAAGCTAGGTATTTCCTTAAAACAAATCTGCAGGGATTTCAAGTAGAATAACCTGAAAGACTCATCTACACATGGCGTCTGTTTATGCTTTTCACAAAATTATTCAAAATTTTATGGGCATAATCAAATTGTCAGGGGACCAGATGACAAAGATTTTGATCTCAAGGGAATGTTTGCTTTTTAAAAAAAAAGGATGCCATTGGAAATTTTGTTTCCAAGTCCCAATTCTACTAAGAATGTTCACCTAAATAGTATGTCTCATATTCTTCAGCAATTACAGGACCATAATCTATGCCATTTAAAAAGTGTGTTCTTTTAAACTGTAAGCTGCCAATATTTAGATGACTGTACAGAGGTGTAAAGAAAACTGCAGTGATGTAGATAGGACCAACAATTGTAAGCGTTACTATTGGACATACTGGGACTTCACCAGGAGTAGAGATTTGAAAGGGAAACATGAAATGTTCATTTGCAATTAATAAAAAAATTAAATTTAATTTTAAAAAATATTTGCAATTAAAAGTCATGGAAAAAATTATATTTTGAGTTTAATTCTGAGGTTGACCCATACACATAGGTTCATTTATTTAATAAAACAAACACAGAGCTGATTTTTTTTTCCAACAGCCTGTCCCTTACAATGGATCTTTTTATTTGGGATTTGTTGGTGATTACATTCAGCTGTACTATCTGTTTGAGAGCTTTTAAGTTTGAATGCTGTGGTAAGTGTCAATCTTTATATTACTGAAGGACAATTTGGCAAACCATGTAATTGTATTGTCACTTATTAATTTCAAGCTCTAATGTCATAAATTATATGCCTTAATTAATACTGCATGTCAATCACAATCTGCAACTTTGAAAGGATAAAGAGGTTAACAAGAATACATAATTAAAAGAAAACAGCGAATAATGGCACGGCTGAACAGTTTATAAAATTAGACAAGAAAACTGGTGCTGTGTCAGCATGTTAGAGCCAAGAAAAAAATAGGGTGCTTGACAAAATGCACACAAAAATTAGGAAGTCAGAAAATGAAGGAAAGCTTTAACTGTTCAGGTTTTGTTCCATTAGCAAAGAAAGTGTCTGTCACAAAGTAATTTAAAGACAGCTGTAAAATATCAAAATTTACTTATTCCTTCCATAACATGCTATACAGATGAAGAAATAGCAGGTGTGTTTGTACAAATTTATAGGTATTAATGTCTCTGTTCAGCAGAACATACACAAACTGCACTAGATTGGCCATCACAAAGAGGCAATGATGCTGCCTCAACACACAGACAAACGAGAGCTGGAAAAACATGCCAGAAAAACCCCCTTTTTTTGTATTAGAAATGAGGCCAAAGCTGAAGGCCAGTGGTCCTAGAGGGCTCACAAGTGTAAGTAGTGTCCTGGCAGTTTGTCTGCCAGAAAGGAAGGGAAGGAATTGCAGTAGCTCTGCTGTCCAGCTTACTGAAAATAAGGACCAAAAGGAATACAAGCAAGTAGTAAAACTGATTCAAAATTAAAACATCTCAAATGTGCCTATGATGTCAGACAGACAGTAGCAGTAAGGAAATTATTCCTGCAATGGAGAGTACGGATATAGAGGAAATTGTAGTAGCAAGAAGCAATGAATAGAGATCACTGCAAAATATTCTCTCAGTCTCCCCAGTTTACCTACTGAAGAACATTTCCTAAAGAAGAAGAAAACATCTAATTAGACATTTGGTTTTTAAACTAGTAGTAGCATGTAAAAATTGTGTCTGTACTATCTGTAAGGGTGTGCAGATTCTACATTGAATAGAAATTAGATAGAGTGAGCTTATTCAAACAAAATGACAAATATTTATATTTATTCTCTTACTTATATTCCTCTATTAATGACTAAATAGAAAAGAAAAGAAAAAAAAAAAGTGGATGTAGGTTCAGTGGCTAATATTTAAGGTCTCCTAGAGGAACTTTTGTCTGTGGAGACACTTGTCTCCACAGATAAATTACCATTTTACTCTTCAGCTGAGTACAGACTGAAAAGGAAAAGGGAGTCAGGAGCCCATCCATATGTTTCCCTTTCAAAGCACCCACTGGAAGATTTCTGTCTCCCAGAAGACTTCCCTATCCCTTCCCACTCAATGAAGCACCCAAAAAAAAAAAAAAGCAAAGGATACAGTATACCCAGAAGAGTTTTCCCTGGGACAGTACATGCACATGAGGGATAATTTTGTCTATTTTCCTACCAAACAGAAGCATGCATCTCTCATGCCTTTGGAAGAAGAGCAGTTTCTCTCTCTCTAAGCCATCTGAGGGACTGACAGCACGGCACTGCACGGCACGGCACGGCACGGCATGGCATGGCATGGCATGGCATGGCATGGCATGGCATGGCAGCATAGGGTAGATGATCTCACCCAACCAAGGAGAAGAGCTAGTGAAGATATGTTTTGTCAAGTCACAATAAAATTCAATCTCTTCTCTACTTTTAGGGCCTGAAAACCCATCTGGGGTTGGTTTAATATCAGGGCTGCAGCAAAGCCAAAAGGAGTCGGCTCTGCAAAAAGGGGACAGCTAAGGCTAATAGAGGGTATGTTAATGCTCCCAAGCTGGTCCTCTATGTACAGCCCAGGCACAGTTGTCCCTGGCCTTCCTTCTTCTTTCCTCAGTGTGACATCCCCATGGGGAGGCCATACAAAACAAAAGCAAGCACCCAGTGCCATCATTGCTCCAATCCTCCAGTTTTGTTCCTCAGTTTATTCTCATTTCAACAGAAAGCCAGCATAAGAGAAATTTGCCAAGGTACCAAGAATTTCAGGTACCAAGAATAATTTTATTATGATCCAAAATCATAAAAAAAGTACTTACAAAGCCACTAAACACAGATTGCAGTTTTAGTTTAATTCCCTAGGCAGCTGAGCTGGGACAGCCCTGAAGACGTACACTGAAGTGTGATGACTCTGGACTTCAGGTACTGACAGGAATGGAAGAAGATTGTCAGTACCTCATAATTTTCAACATTAGTTTTCCTTTTCCTAGGCAGCACTACTATGTAAATAACACCTTCTACTTCAAATACATCTAGCTGTGTTTCAAGGCAGACATTTTTTTCTGTGTACAGTTACATGTTCTTATCATTTTTTCTCCTTTCTTTTTCCTTTTCTCAAATTAAATGTTTGTTTTCCAGTATTTAAAAAAAAAAAAAAAACAAAAACATAATTTGACCTGAGGTTTGAGAGGTTTTTTCATCCATATACTATATGACTAAATTTCTACAACTACTTAAAATATATTCATGATTATAATTTCTCTTGTTTCACAGTCTATCAGCAAAATAGGATAAACTTTACCTACTAGAAGCAATAATTGTAATTAGCTTTAGTAGCCTGAATTTTCTAATGCTATAAATTATGCTTTTAGAAACTTCATGTTATATTTAAGAATACTTCTCTTGCAACATGTATACCTGATGTACTATTTCAATATATTATTATCTATTAATCCATATTTTTATGTAATATATTCTCTCTTGAACAATACTCACATTTATACCATAAAGTACTTTAATAATTGGAAGAGTGGTCTTCTCTCAAGATACTTTTCCTCCTTTTGCAGCTACTTTGCATCTAAAGACTGAGGCGTTAACATAACAATAACTAAATTGTAGCTTAAAAACAAATCCTGGCGGGTACTGGAAACATATTATGAAGCATTGAGTACTTCCAGCTTCTATCAACTTCAATGAGAAATGCAGGTGCTCTGCAGCTTTCAGAATTGATCTCTTTCACGTTATCAGTTCCCAGCTGTTATCTAATACATAATTGTATTGTATGAAGAGGAGCTATTTTCAATGTTCATTGTGGTGAGAACCATTAAAGAGATTTACTTGTCAGATTTCACACATCATTAAATCACTTCTCTATGAAAGAAAAAACATAGAAGATACATTAAATTATCTTGCCAAGAATTGTTTTATCTGTTTTCTGCATTAACTATCAGAGTAATGTTCGCATTCTTTTCAAGTATCATTATAGCATGATTTTGCATTAGGAAACAATGAAAACTGCAACACTGCTTCTCAAATAACTACACCCCCATCCTCAAAGCTGCTGAACTACAGTTCTGCTCAAGAAACTGAAAGAAGTTTTCAGCAGCTGAGGGATTACATACCTAATCTGCTGTGCCCGGTTAGAAACAGCTGTCTGCATCTCCAATTCTTTTGTTCCTGATCAGATGAACTTCTTTCTCACATTGGATGCATGTGTAACTGCGTGGGCTTGTAGCTTTCCCTTTTTGCTCCTGAGAAGGGAGATGCACACAGGAAATGCACAGTACCAGAGCCAGGAAAAGTTGGAGGCCTGTGTCATTGTCATCCTGCCACTCAGGCAGTTTGACACATCAGTGCAGCAATCCCTGTCCTGAGGCTGTTTGAGTGTGCTGCTCTGTCTGGCCCTGGCCTGCATCCTGACCAAAGCTGTTTGCAGCATACATGCCAGAGCAGCCAATACCAAAGGGCACTAGTGATGCCTCTTTTGAGAGTCTCATCCTAGAGCCTCCCAGTCCTAAAAATCCAGTCTGCAAAATCTGCAGGTACTGGTGACAATTCATCACTGGGCTCCCCACAACCTTTAAAGATGGAGCTCAGCAAAACAACTGCTGCAGCTTGTTTTCATGTGACTCAGAGATGTCCTGGTCAAGCCTCTCTCTTCCAATAACTGGGTTTTTAGGAACCAGGGAGAGAAGAGATCCCCCCCTCTTCCAAATTCCCAACCTCAACATCATCTCAGAAACTGTCACAGTGACAAGATGCTCCATGCATCAACTGGAATTCTCCTGGATGGATTTGCTACATGATGGTGACAGGTGAAAAAAATATTTTTCCATAATCAGACTCTACTTCAGAGCTGAAGAGGGCAGCTGTGTGTGCCACATAGTTCTTAAAAGGGCACACATTTACTTTTAAAGTGCTGAGAAAACCACCTGACTTGCCATCATTTCACTAGGCAAGCACACAATCTCAAAAGATCACAACAAAAAAAGTTAAAACAACACCGCCCCCAAAAAAAACAAAAACCAAAAAAACCCCAAAAACAAAACCAAAAAAATCCAAAAACTATTTTTACACTTTTAAATTTTTTAATACAAAAGAATCATTTTGAAGGTCCAACATACGGAATTTTCTGACTGTGCTCAGCATCACAGTATCCAAGCGCCTTCTGGCACAGCATTAAGCAACCTAGCATCTGTCATGGCTTTTTCTTTTCTTCTCAAGCTTTTTACCCTTTGTCTACCTCCCTCCATCCAAGGAATATATTTAAAATATGGAATGGTTCATTTGGGATATTTTTAAANATACACACAAATTACCTTCACAACATCATAGTAGGGGGAGGCCCTTAATGGGTAGACTAGGAGGAAAATGGTGACTCTTTCCTTTGTGGAAAAATCTTATTCACTTTGCTTTACTGTGCTTTTGGGAAATGCAGAGAGTGAAGGGACTACTAGAACTAACCCATGTGTACCTGAGAGGATGCAGTATCCTTCCTAAGAGCTGTGCATCACTATCACATCTGTTAAAGCACTCTCACACTAGCACAATCATTTAATGCTACCTGCAAATGTCAGGGTGATACTGCTGCTGTAATTCTTACAGTTATTCTCTCTGGGTTCAGAACTCCCCACTCAGCCCTTACTCAATCTGCACTTCCTTTGAAGTTAGTAAGAACACAAAGACCAGTGTGGGGGGTGTGGATAAAGGGTAGGAAATTTTGAAATCCGGAACTGATTTATTTGACACTGCTATATTTTTTTATTTTATTGATATTTCTTTTTCAGTTGTCTACTGCTGTTTTGAAAAAGAGTAGCAGCTCACCTCCTTTACAAATCACAAACATCAGAAATAGGAGCCATAATCCATAGACTACCATTCTGCATTCATTTTGCCAGGGACTGCACACACTTCCCTTAAGAGAATCTCTTCTTCATACTTGATCTGTTGTCTCCCTGTTGAAAATATCACTGACACCGCTGAGGCTAACAAGGTCAAGTGCTTTGAGATGGAAGCCTTTTGTACTGATGAACAGCTGAAGGGTGCGACATATGTTTTAGGGCCTTAGCAGCTGGCTCAGTGAGAGCCTCTTGGGTCTCTTTTAATGATAAATCCAGGCCCTGCTACTTCATCTCAGCATGGAAATAGCAGCATGTTAACATTCATCCAAACTCTTGTGTCTGTCATTATTGCAGCCCTTCTACTGTAGTTACACGGCACAGCACAGCTGACATATCACCTGTCCTCCCACCTCTCAGAGCAGTAGGGCAGGTTATGCATCAGTGCAGGATTTAAATGCCATTTGACTGAAAACTACTGATTACACCATGTTTTATTTTTAATTTTCCTGAGTGCCAGCTGATCACAGTTGTTTCTTCCACTTGTTATTTCCTGTGGTCTAAATATATATAGGCATATGTGTTAATATATACAAATACATGTGTGTGTATATATATATATATATATATATATA
>VWZN01004600.1:102481-116407 GCA_013396955.1 Regulus satrapa
AAAAGTGTGGGGGGGAGGGTTTCAAATGGGACTAAAATGAAATTTGATGAACACATCCTTTTTGTCTCTCTCTTTTCTCGCCCACAGCATTTAAAGGCAGCGGGGCATTGTGACAACACAGACAGCTAATTGCAAGGAAATGGATGTCTGATGCCATTAACACTACCCACTTTCCTTGGACATTTAAAATAAAAACAAAACACGCCACTAGGCACAGAGTTCTCTCCCTGGGGTGGAGATGAGAGAGTGCCTGAACTACATGTGATAGATGTTAAGTCAGATTGCTTAATGCACTACTGGAGGGAGCTCAGATACACCTAAATAAGGATAGTCTTTGAACCTAAGACAGAATAGAAAACTTACATCCTGCAGTGTAGATGTTCAGTCTTAATTTTAGGAAAGAGCTATAAAACTTCACTATTTAAACCCACTGAAGTTGTCATTTAAAGATTCTAAGTAATTAAAAACAGTATTATCTTTAAAATAAAATGAATAATAACCTACTGTACTCAGGCCATATGTAAGAAATTTTCCATATGGACAAATACATGTACAAAGAAATAAAAATCAGTGTTGAGGAGGGGAAGGTGTCTGAAAAGTAAGCTTTTATTCTATACATGACAGTAGAAAACAGAATGCCTGATGATCACTCATTTAGCATTGGTAGCAGGGAAAATGATACAAAACCATTTCTCTTTTTCATTGGATGTTCAAACATAGGCATTGCTCAAATGCAGTTACACGAAGAACAGGAAATGGAAAACAATTGAAATGACTGAAGAAATTGCTCAAAATCTCAGGAATGCTGTCTTCCATGCAATCATAAGTGACAGATTTAAACTAGTTTAAAAATTCAATTAATATATTTGTTTTTAAAATACACTTGCAAGACATAATCTTGTTTCCATTTTGAACAGTTTTATACTAAGCCTCTAAAAATGTTTGGAAATAACAGTGGATTGTTAATTGTAGTAGCACTGTTAAGCACCATCAGAATTACTGAATTTACCTGACTAACAGCACTATTACTAATTTTAAACTTGAAATTACATATTTATTATAACTTAACCTTTTGTTTTAATACAGCATGAATTTTTTTAAACCCTTATTATCACACAGTGAAATATGACCTTGACTAGACTTGACTGCATCATTGTGAACCATTTATTTCAATTTTAGTTAAGAAAAACATCTCAAAAACATCATGGCTAGAAGTCAGAATTTGAAGTTATAATGTATAAACACAACAGATCATATTATTACTGAAAGAGATTTTTGCTGATAAATTGGTCTACCATTCACTATATTGCCTTCTTTGGAGAAAAAATACGTAGCTGCTACTTGTGATTTGGGCTACAACTTGAATTCACTGAAATCAGTAGGAGACATTCCTATTAATTTTGGTGGCAGTGGGATTGGACCATTAATGTAATAAAATAGATAGTAAAATAGACAGTAAAATAGATAGGAAAAAATTTCCACCTCAAATCATTACTGAATTAGCAGCCTGCAATTAATTTTTAGCATCTCAAGTTAATGGAAAAAATTGAACACCTAAAAATCTAGTTATGAAACATATACAAAGTAAAAATAGATAATAATTAAAAGTCTGACCTAACTAGTTATTACATTACTATTTTATATATAAACAAATCTTAATAAGTAGATTAATTTAATACTAGTGATTGCCTAGTAAAAACAGGTATTTTCATAGCCAAAGTTTTTTCAGTTTAACTCTTGATTTTAACAGCTTATATTGTGCCTTTTGTAACGTATCTCTGAAATTACCTCAGCAGTAAATTGCTTGTGCTTGTCTGCTGATTGTGATGTGAAGAGGCTGGTTGGGCTAGCACCTGAAGGGCTCTATTTATACACCTGGCTGGTTAGATTGAATGGACCTGCAGGAAGAACCAGCCCCATCAGAGCTTCTTCAATGGTGTCCATCTTGACCTTGAATTTGACCTTTGCTATGGTCCACTTACATCTCCATAAAAATGAGCTAAAGGCTAGATTGTCATCTATTTGCTCTTTTCTGTCTTCCTGGGCTTGATGATATATTCCTAAAGCTGTCTAAACCAGATTAATTATCACACTTTGTTGTGAATCACAGGAAAAGGGTTTGCAGTGCACAAGTGAATAGGTGTATGCAATTCCTCACAATGCTGAACTGGCATTGTTATTCAAATCAGAAAATGCTGATTACCAGGCTAACATTGGGAAAAAATTTCCCACCAGAGAATGAAATGAAAGGTCAAACAGCTTAAGGGGATCGAACAAATAAAATATGCAAGATAAGCAATTTCTGTATGCAGATGGCTCTGATCTCAAACTGAAGCTCTTCACATTCACTCTCTCTAAGTAGCACATACAATGAACAATCACTTCACTGGTTTAGATACAACATATCATCTTACCAGAAGTGAAAAATGAGAATTTTACTGATTGCAGATGTTTTTCAGAATTTATCAGGGTAGGAACTTGATTTATCAATGAGTGTTCCCTTTTGACTCCATTGAAGGTAATTTAATAAAATGTTCACAGGTCCTTGCACCTATGTTTCAAGTAATTGTAGTTTGTGTGGAAGTGTGGAAAGGACATTTTTACTTAATTTATCTTTCAATTGCTGGGTAGAGATTAAACAAACATGCAATAAATTTAGAATTAATACTGTAAAGGAAATGTAACATATCAACCTTGGGTTTGATAATTTCTCATTTATGTAAGTTGTAATTTTTTAGAATTGCAGTTTTTTTTCATGTACAGACACTACAGACAAAATTGTACAGCCCTATACCTCTTCTGAGCTATGCACTCCATTAAGTAACTAGTTTGGGTGTCAGGCTGTGTTTGGACCTTCATTGAGAGCTCATGATCCTGACTAGCATCACCTCATTTTGGTACTGTTTGATACTGGGTTCTGGCCATTCATGCTGGTGTTTAACTTACACCAAAGTCAGTTCTAGCAACAGGTACCAAATACTGCAGAGATTTTAAATTTTTCTTAACCTTTTTATTTTTTAAATTTGTGTGGGTCATTACTGTGTTTAAAATGTTCATCTCACCATTACACAAATTATGGTTTTGCTAATGCTCTCACAAACAGAATATTAGGGGTAAGTACGTGGTTTGACGGCAATAGAGAAATTATTTGCCTTGCAGATCTTTCTTCTTTTTAAAATCCCTACGATAAATTTGATTGCTTTTCTCAAGACAAATCTGCTATAGTTTATTCAGGTATTTTTAGTTACTCACTGATTTAAGCATGTTTGAAAAGCAAATTGCGGAACACTCTGCATGAATAACTGTTGTAACAGATGGAAGTACTGGTATAGAAAATACTCTTATAACCACACAGTAATGTGCAAGGGAAAGGATTACCCATTACTTCAGACCATCCACAGCCACTGCTGCAAGAAGTCATAGAGCCTTGGTTTGTTCATTGCTTCTGTGTGGCAACCAAATAATGGATAGATTTTTTGGCATTCTCATATGGTTTCTGAGAAGGATCAATGTGTAACAAGAGGAAAAGGAACAAAGGCCAAAGACGACAAGTACAAGAGCAGTCTATTTAGCCTTAGCAACACATTTTTAATCACCTAAATGATCTGATTACTCATTATCACTTCAAAAAAATTATTTAGTTAGAGCTTCCTGGGTCAAATTTGGGTTGACTCAGCAGAAAGTATAATATTGTCCATTTTTATTCTGCCTTCTATAAATTACTTTCAGAAGGAGTTAAATAATGGTTTAAACATTGGAGGAGTTAAACACTGTGGTAAAATGGCTTACTAGTCATTTATTGTCAAGGAAATGGTGCCCATTGCTGACTTCTGTACTCTGCCATTAGATAAATAGATACACAAACTTCTGGCTGTTCAGACCTTGCAATCCTTTATCCTCAAGAGAACACCATTAATCTTTTGCATCAGAACATACATCAAAAACTAGAAGCAAGATACCCATGATTCCTTGTATTCTGTTCCCTTGGGCTCCCTGTGCAAAGAGAGAGAGATTGATTTTTACTTTTTAGGGTGGACTTGCTCTTAAATTAGCCCTTTTGGTTGTTTTTTTTTGGTTGGTTTTTTTTTTTTTTCACATTTCATTCTATAAAATCCCAATAATAGAGAAAAAGCAGAACCAGAAATGCTAACTAGATGAAACATGGATTTACACACACACATGCAGACACGTGCATGCATGTATTTAGGATTTGGAGAGGAATGAGTAATTCCAAGCAAGTGAAACTTTTTTGAGTTAGAAAGCTACAGGACTTTAATATTATGATAACACTACCAAATTATCTGTAACTGATACCCCTGCAGCTTACTCTGTCCTCTGGAAAGTGAAATCCTGTCTTGCAGCAGGTGAATTGGATACAGCCCCAGGCGCCCAAAGGGGAGAGTGCATGGCCAAGGGCTGAAGCCTTGGGGTGAGCTGGGGGCATTGGGGGCACAGGGATCCACACATGCTGCCTTCCTATTTGCCGCTGGCCAGGCTCTAAGCAAAGCAAGGCTTGCTCAGCAAAAGGCACAGGAGGATGACTATTAATTCACATGTGTTTACAGAAGCAGCTGCAAGGGGAAAGCACAAGTTTACAGTAGCATCAAATACAGTTGGTGGCTGTCAGACTCAAACTCCATGTTCTGCCATGAAAGTGAAAGGAAGATGGGGAATCAAAATTAAGTTCTTAATAAAAAATAATCTCCTTGGCATACATAAGAAAATTTTAACCTTGTATTTTTTGCACTTTTTGTTTTTTCTCAGTTCCAGACCAAAAAAAAAAAAGTGACTAGGAAAGGAAATATGATCTAAGACCTCTACCCCATCTCTGTACTTCTGAACCAACTTTCAGTTGTGTAAAAGAAAGTAAACAAGCAAGAAATAAAATTAAGCAAACCAACTCAGTTTTGGGACTGAAGACAAAGTATGTTCACAAATTACTCTCTTTCTGTTTGAATAAATTTATTTCTGCATGTGTTCCCCAGATGTTTTATTGTAAATCTGATATTGATGACTGTGCTAGCCAAGAAATATCATTAAACTGTGAAGAAATTTTTTTGTGTGTGTGGATTGTGCAATAAATCTGTAATTTTTTTTCTTTCTGTTTTCAGGGGTGTGACTCCTTTATATCTGTGGTTGCACTGTGCTTTATTGCCTGGATACTTGTAATGGCTGCTATTACTAAAACACAGTCTTTTATCAGAAGAATTACAGAATTTAAGGTTATTTGATACAGTTTTTTAACACACTCATAATGTACTAATTTAAAAGAGAAAACTAGATATGACAGTCTAGCCTTCAGGCCACAAGAACCAGTTGCTCAGTGAAAAGTCTGATCAGCTAAGATCAACTTTTATTTGAATGGATTTACAGAAACAGATTCCTACAAATCTTATTGCAAAAAATCTCAAAAATTCATAAGTCCTTTATGTAAATGAGCAATTCTAGAGGACCAAAGTTTTCTGGAAGCAAGAAAGAGAACTAAAAAAAGCTTAGTATTTTTGGTCATAAAATACTAGTAGTTTTTCCTGCTTAAAAGTTCCATTCTTTTTGAGTGTTCCTGTTTGCAGTAAGCAGTCAAGGGACAAATACCTTTTGCAAGAAATGTCCCCACTCAGCATCTCCTGTGCTGCTTTGGATGTGAATGAGTTGCAGAAATTACTGCAGAGTCCTTGGAGTTCCCTCTGTACCCAGGGGCAGGCACCAGGAGAAGGAGATGACGCAGCAACATCTGTCATGCAGCCACCTGGCCCTGTTTCTACTGCTGTGGGAGAAAACATTCAGAAGGGGACACAGAGAGACCCATTGAACTGAGGAGTTGCTCAGAGGTGGAGATTGCAAGGGACTGGAGCAGGCGCATCTCAGTTTTAGGATGACAAGGACTGAAAAATTTTCTTTCCTCATCCCAGAAGATGATGAATTACTGTCACTAAAAGAGTGGGCACTAAATGGAAAACATTTTAAATATCCAGCTGCACATTCATATGGATGAGCTCAACAAGTTTAAGATGTGGAAGAAAAATTGATAAAAAAAAACCTCCAAACATAGGTACCAGTTAATCCAATTCTGGTATTCAAGACCTTTTTTTCTTGATTTACAAAGCTTTGAAAGTACTTGAAATGACTGAGAGAAGGCATGAACTGATGAGCATTATACAGCTATGAATAAACACTGAGGAAAAGCATCAGTATCATTGTTACAGCCTGCAGAGACCCAAGATTTGCTTTTGAACACTTATGCTGGTGCAGTGTCTGTAGTTCCCATACCACTAGTAAGGACCTCTGAGTTTTAGTAGAACTACTCACATTCTTACTGAGAAAACACCATGCAGAAGCTTTTTGATATTAGCATGAATATCCTCTGCTTGTTTATACCACATTGATGAAAGAACTCACAATCTCAATGCAAAATTTCCTTAAAAATTAAGTTACCCATTAAGATCATGAGGAAACTTGGCTTGTAATATACGGAGTCACTCTTAGTGTTTAGAATTCCATCTACAGTTTAAACTATAATAAGAAATAGTATTTGGCATGGATCTTATTGGCATCCATGAAAAAATGTACTTGCTGTTAAGACAGATGGAAAATATTTAAATATTCAAATAGTTTCATCATTTAAAATATTGTTTATAGCCACTGGGATCAGTTATGAATCTTGTGAAATTATGAGATTTGTTTTTACTCATCAGGGACTCTGTCACTTGACTTTTTTTTACATCCCCATATTTTATGCATATTAGATTTTGCGAAAAACTATCTAATGGGTTTTATTCTGTGGCCCTGTTTCAGACATGGTTTAAAAAACATGTTCAAGCAAGTTTGGAATCAAATTCATCTTAGAGACACAATAGAGGCAGATTCTGCATCTAATTTAGTGTTTTAATTGTTGTAAAGGCCTTCAGTTGCACCACATGCACAGGTCAGCTCAGCTCTGAGTGATTGAACCTCAAATATCACAACTTGATTTTCTAATATCTCCATTATTATTGTATATCCTGATATACCACTTAACTGTCTGTATTAGTTCAGGCTTGCCAAAAACCTCTCAAAATTGATGAAATAATTAGTTTATGTGCAGTTAGCTTGGAGAATCATCTTGCCACGACATTACACATCACATTTGTGCACAATTATGCATGCCAATGTCACCTACTTTTACGCTGTACATAAGAGAGAGTTCTCAGTGAAAATAGGCAGTAACTTTGCAGTATGGCTTGAGATTCACCATGATGTGTTATGCCATTGAGATTTTTAAACTCTGCCCGTGCCATCATAGAATCCACTATGAAAGTTCAGGTCTTGAGTTAGAGGATTTGTAGTTTTATACATTTAACCTTAGAATCCAATCAGTTTTCTTGTGACAGAAATTATTTATTTCTCTCTAACTGAAAGACAGAATTTCTGTAGTACCCCAAGACTGTGTTCTGAGAATTGCAAGATTTTACTTCACGGAGGCTCAAGATTAATTACTAAAGGTTCACTGACTACTAAATCCATCCCGGGGAGGCGACTGAGTGCCAAAAGCCTCTTCTGCTTCTCCTGTCTCTTGAGCTTCAAAATAAATAAACTGAAAATGGCATCTTACCATAAAATAGCAAGAATAATGAAAATTAATAAAGTCATCCCTAAAAACATACACTCACTTTAACAGGAAAGTCCCTTAAATTTAGGTGCCAGCATGACATTGCCTAGTGAAATTTGACTGACTTAAGTGTAAACATCTTGACAGTCTGAGGATTTACAGCTCTAGTAAAGCCTTCAGCCTAAATCACAATTATTACTACCTTTTCAGAATAGTTAATACAGTTAATCACGTTAGCAGTCACTATGTCAATGTTCATCAGCTATAATAAGAAAGTGAGTACAAAGATAGGTCTTTCCTATTGGATTGAAGACCTGTCAGTTTTAAAAGTCCTGCAACTTTTTAATGTTAACCTACTCTTAGGGAAGCACTGGATATTAAAATACAAAGCTAGAGAAAAACAAGACAAACAAACAAACCCTTCATAAATCATTTTCAAAATATCCAGCACTTATCCTAAGAAGTTATTGCAAAAATGCCTATTGCCATGCAGACACCTGAATAACAACAACAGACATATCCTCTGTGCCTTGCACCAATGCATAAAAAACTGGTCACAGAGCCAAAAACTGGAAAGGCTGATAAAATTATATTCAAGTTCAGGTAAAGTAAGTAAGAAAGCAGTACTCCTTATGCAAGAAAAACAGATACAGATATCAGCAAGAAAGTCTGATAAAACTTCTTTATTCTCTAGTGTTCTAGTACTATGAAACAGAATTCATAAGCATGCTATAGCTATTATTTCATTCATATAATCCTTACGAGAAAACAAAGATACTATCTTTAAAGATTCAGATAATATTCTGTTACAGAAATACCTTTCTTTTACATGGAATTTTTTTATTTAACATGCGATGGAGGTATTATTCATGGAATAATTTAATCTCCATTACATTTTGATCTGCAGAAAACAATAGATGAAAACTACAGTCTAAATCTGGGAGGGTTTTTTATGTTTTGGTTCATTGAAAACTGCTCTATAATTTCTTTCAATGATCTAATTTTTGATTAATACTTTAAAAACTAATTCTTTTCTAGATTTATAATATCTTCTTTTGCTTTAAAAAGTCTTTTCCAAATTGAAGAGGTTTATTCTATTCAGTACTCTTTGCACACAAGTATTTCCATATCTATATGATCCATACCATCTTTCCAGGTCTGTTCTCTAATTTTACTATACCCATTTGAATGGGTAGTGTTAGTCAACACAGAGACATAATGGCACTTCAGGTTAAGTTCTATTTCTTCCCCAAAAATTTTCTGCAATTCTTGTTGCTTTTTTTTGTCTAGGAGTCAAACTGCTTTTTCAAAGACCTATGCACACTTACATCCTTGCTGCCTCCCATGGAGGCAACTCATGCTGAGTTGGAGTCTAGCACTGCATTTATACACAGAGTTATGCTTCCAGAGGTACAATATTCTGCAATATGTCTATCAGGTAAGTTTTTCTGATGGGCTGAGAAACAATAAGTCAAGGATGAAACTTACTACTGGAGCATATTTTCCATTGCACCTCAGCACATGACGTTTCTCAGATGACCCTTGCATGATAAAACTATGAGAAATAAACTTTGTTCCATGCATTTCTCCTCTCCCACCTACTGCTGCACTTTATACAGTCTTTCCTCAATTAAAGTACAATTGATCATGAAGTCCTGGTTTTGAAGAAAAGCCTATCTTATTTGTTTTTTCCTCTGAGGGATCCCATCAGTAGAGGAAAGGGGTAGGGTCTATGGAGAGGAACTTAAGAAGCAGATTTGGGGTAAGTACAAGGAAGGGATTACTGCTCGCATTGCAATGCTGTGACCTTCGCAGTGTTTAGAGAGGGAAGGAACAGTCATGTCAATCTTTTCTTCTTCTTTTACAGAAAAACAGCTGGTAAAATAACAGGGCTTATTGGTGATGTATGAGTGTTGTGCTGGCCACAAACCACCTGCTGCACTGATTTGCAGACTGGGACAAATGGGTAGAACTCAAGATCTCCCATATCCAGGTGGCTTGGTTGGACACTGGGCATGCCCCAGGTTATTCAGTATATACTGTAGTTACTAAAAAACTCTGTGTTGAGTTCTACAATGGGTGCTGAATGAAATGCAAAGCATTAGACATTGTTGCAAGAAGGGGAGCTTGTCAAGATTATGAGAACTGCTGGAAAAGGAAATAACTGTATGAATAGGCATTTGTTAATAAACTTTGCATGTTTTTTTTTTTTTATTTTCCCTCTTTCCTGAGCAGGTGGGAAAAAAAGGATCATTTGTATCACAGTTATTTGCAATCTAATTTGCCAGGCCAAAGGATAGTCTGAATGATCTAATTCTCAATATACTACAGGACTGAGGTGAAGTACAAATCATCTTAGAGGAGCCAATAATTTTGTTTCAATTGATCAGCTTTTTAGGCAGTATCCTTTGGTTGAGACTTTTCAGATAAGTAAAGTAAATCAGGTTGAAAAAAAAAAATGCTGGTTCCTGAAATGTGGATTTCACAATGTATTTTTGATCTGATAGGGGCTCAGTAGCATTTCTTCTATCCGCTGGAGGCCCACTGATCTGCACATACTGTACTCTATCAAACCCCAGTTCTTTGCAGCTCAGTGAATAAAATACTGCAGTTTCTCGCATTGACTGACTGAAATAAAATAATCTATGATGCATGAACAAGTCTAAATGAAATAATAATATCCTTAGCAGTGAAAAACGGATTGGTAATACAGTAATTGAGCAGATTTATTGCCATCTCCTTGAGCTAGCCTGCTGAAACAGCCTGCTATTTTATTTAATCTCATATCAGAGGAATTACTGGCTGGTAATCCATTGTTAAACATCATTTAGAATGATGGATGAAAATGTCAGCTTTTCCAACATAATCAATTCATATCTCATTAGCACATATTATTTATGATTCTCATAATGGGACCTGCAGGGGTCTCCAGGGGGAAATGGAGACCTCAGCTGTTGTTGAAATGAGATGAGATATACTGTAGCTTATGAGTTAATAACTGCATATAAAAATACTTTCCCACAGTATTGATTGTCCTTACCATTTTACAAATGTATTGAGGGTCTTGGCTTCCCCTTTTGCTGTGTATGGCAGCTCTTCTTTCTATTCATTTTGTTGCTCATAATTCAGTGAGAAAAATATTTTAAAAGCATATAAAAAAGACTATTTTACAAATAACTTTTAAGACCCAGGGTAGAGGAGTGGTAGGAATCTTTGAATGTAAAGTAATAAGAAACACTTTACTGCTCTGTTGCTATTTGCTAAGGACTTTGGGCACTTTTTTCCCCCTCGGTCCCTATGAAGACAAATCGACATATTTCTCCAGCTACAGCACAGTTGCATTTTAAGGATACTTTCTACCGTATGCTGCCTCAAAGACCAATGAAAAGCAAACCTTGATTCATGGATTTAATGCAGCTGATGGTGCAGCAGTAATCATGGTCACAGTGTCAACTGCTGCCTCAATTAAACTACATTTGAGAATCATTCTATGCTTCAGCTCATAAACATCAATAAAGGAAAATGAGTAATAAATGACTGTCTAGAGTACAAAGGACCAGCTCATATTTCAGATGAAAATGAAGACAAAATGTAGCTTTTATTTGCCTGTGGAATTCCCATTAACTGCATCACTGACAGGAGGGAGTTGGATCAATAGTTGGCTGGCCACAGAAAACAGTTTCTGGCTGTTCAGCAGCCAATGCAAAAGGAAAACTGTCATATTGTGATCTTTATCAGGTAATCTTCATTACACCAGACCAATGATATATGTATATGCTGGTCAGCTAGGGGCACTTCTAATTCCTGCTTCTATTTGTGGTCTGAGCACAGTGTGCTCACAAATTATTTGTTTACAGCCATGAAAAACCTTCAATGTTCATCTCTTTTATTCTTTTTATAGGTAATCCATAACTGGGAACTTTCTGTCAAGACTACTTTATTCACTCAGAATTTTTAAGAAAGTAACCTCAATATCGAAACTTCTCTTTCTTTGTGTTTAAGAGGAATCTTCTGGTACCCTTTTTTTGTGGTTGAATGCTGATGTTGAGGCTTCACTGAAAGATTTACTGAGTATCCTTCAGTAAGTTCTTGGAGGATATTTCTGCCTTTATTGCAAACATTTCTGGGCTTATTTGAACAAAGGCAACTGCCAGCTGTGAAGGGAAAAACAACACTCTCCATGAACTGTTTGCTTTGCAGGTGGCAGCTTATATGGATAGAAAACTATACATAAAACATTATCATCTCATGTTTTTCCTCATTCCAGACATGCAGAACAGTAATATTTTGCTCCTTTGCACTGCTCTATAATTTACACAGCCTCATCTCAGTGTATGCAAGGTGAGGATCTGTGCATACAGGCCACCAGCTCTGTCTCAGTTGCTGTGTGCCTCCTGGAAGAGCAGTTTCTCAGAATTCAGAAATCGTTAAAACATCACCACTTACAAATTTAAAATAAGAGAGAAAAAGTCACTTGCTCTTCACACAATGATAACACAAATCAAACTATCAATACCTCTACCCTGATTTTAACACAACTCCATTATTATTACACTTATTCATTACTCCATTTTTTTTGTACTATTATGCACTTTTTCTCTATTTTATTTTGACCCTGTGAAATTAAACTGTCCCATATGGAACTTAATGCCAAAAGGTTAAAGAAAGAAAGAAATTAATTATAGTTCACAGCTAAAAATTATATTTCCTTTAAAAACTTCTTTAACTTATTAAAATGAACATATACTTTTACTACAATA
Source organism: Regulus satrapa (assembly GCA_013396955.1). Taxonomy (NCBI): domain Eukaryota; kingdom Metazoa; phylum Chordata; class Aves; order Passeriformes; family Regulidae; genus Regulus; species Regulus satrapa. The sequence goes on from VWZN01004600.1 coordinate 114,827, forward strand.
CACAATAATGCTCGACCTGCAAAATGTGTATGCACACTTCAGGATGATTATTGAAGCTGATGTTTGCATGCATGCATAAAAATGAATCTTGCTGCTGTTTCCCTTCTTGTTCTCTCTCTCAGTCATTGAATTCTGCTTTTTATCCTCGTTCTTCTCATCGAGTCACGATTCCTTTAGTTTCTGCTTTGTATTTTCCCTCTTCCACCTCTGTTCCTTTCCAGTCTCTGACAGTACTGCTGTATCCCACCTTTCCCGCTACAGATTTCCCTTCACTTTAACTTAATAAAGGCAGTGATGCAGACTGATAAGATGACAATGAAAAATATGGATAGTGTATGTAACTTTAACAAGTACCTACTAGAATATTTTCTTTCAACCTCATCCCATTTCCTTTCCTCCTCCTCAGCAGCCTTTATCTCCTCCCCATAGTGTGTTCTAGCTCCTTACCCCAGAAAAACTCTGACCTTCCATACCATGCATTTATTCTCCCCAATATGCATATTTGTTCTTCTAGTCTCTTTCTACAAAATCTTGATCTACTCTGTCTCTTCAGAACCTTTTCCAGTCCACCTTTTCACCTCTCTCCTTTCACATTTCTCCTCACTGCTTAAGCTTTCTTCTGATTTTTATGTCTCCATATATATCACAAATGTTTCTCCCAAAACTTGTCACAATCTGCTGATTTGCCCATTCTCCCATGCTGTATCCTGCTTGGGAAAAAAAGGACGAAAATAATATTTGAGTGACTTGATTCTCATTCACCTTTCTCAAGAGAGGGAAAAGAAAACAAGAAGATACCATTTCTATTATGTTCTCTGCCATGGAATTTCATTTTTCAGAAATTGACTGGTCATTCTCTTTCCTGAAAAATTTGCTTCAAGATCTCTATGATCAGCTCAGTTAGAGCAACAGCAAGACAGATACTGCTCTTGGCAGTCTATATATGACAGTTGTAAAAATGACACTGGATGGGCCATCATGCTTACCAAACCTTTTCCAGCAAGGACACACCACTGGAGCCCATATGCTGTTCATATCAGTGATAAATACATCACTAAGAGGAGAAGCACAATCTAGCTTTACCAGTAAGAAGAGTATTTCTCCTGAAATACTAAGATTTTTTTTTTTTTTNCAGGTTTCAAATTAGCACAAGTTGAATATATGATGATAATAAAAAAATGAAAATGAGAAAAAATTGTTTTCATTTCATGGCTTTTTTTATTAAGTGGTTTTATTTTGTTTTTAGTCTATGAGTATTATATTTGTAGATAACCAAAATACCTTTCCCTGAGGAAAGGTAGCACTAAGAAAGGAAGTTACCTGCTAACTTGCTAACTGCTAAGTGTTCACTGCTATGAAGGTAGATATAATCTCCAAATTTAGCCATCAAAAAATTTTTTTCAGGTATAAATTAGATGTATAATCAGTAATTGAAAAGGAAAAAACCTCCCAAAAACTCCCAAAACCAACCAAACAAAACCACAAACAAACAGCTGAGGAAAAGGTATAGGACGTTGCAATATGCGAGGGGTGAGGGGTAGGAATCTGCCAAATGAACTGGTATAATATATTATTCCTTTG
>VWZN01004600.1:116576-137811 GCA_013396955.1 Regulus satrapa
TTTTTTTTTTTTTTAAGGAATGTTTTTAATTTTTCTGAATTTAATTTTACTAACACTGAAGATTTCTAAACAACCTGATAGTTAGACCAAATTGATCCTGGCTCTTTAGTGTAATTAGCCTAGAAATATAAAATTCAGCTTCAAAAAATATGAAAAAATTGGTCTGATCCTTTCAGTCAAATTTCCTTTTCTTAGACTAAACACAAACCAAATAAAAAAAGCACAACAGGGCATGGTTTTCTGAAAGGAAAACCTGGTAAGCATTGGTCACAGCAAGACACTCATTAAACCCAAATTTTNAACTGCTAAGTGTTCACTGCTATGAAGGTAGATATAATCTCCAAATTTAGCCATCAAAAAATTTTTTTCAGGTATAAATTAGATGTATAATCAGTAATTGAAAAGGAAAAAACCTCCCAAAAACTCCCAAAACCAACCAAACAAAACCACAAACAAACAGCTGAGGAAAAGGTATAGGACGTTGCAATATGCGAGGGGTGAGGGGTAGGAATCTGCCAAATGAACTGGTATAATATATTATTCCTTTGCGAGGTGTTGTGTTATGCTTTGATAAAGACTTCAGGGACTTGCTATTTTTCATAATTTGCTATATGGAATATAATTAATGCTACGCTACAGCTTTATTATTAGGCTACATAAATAAAGGCATGTGTTTTTTATTTTACATTATCAGTTGATGCTTTAATTAATTTTTGAAAAGTGGATGTGAGCCTAATAGTTAGCTTTGAGAATGCTAACCCATTGCTCTGGGCATGCTCAGTCCACACCTGAGTTGCAGATGAATGACGAATTAAGGCATGGTTAATAGGATAAATGTAAAAATATTTACCAGGAGGTTGGAGAATTTGGTAGTAAACCAATAAATATTAGTGTTTAAATATTATTTTCTTCGCTCATATAAACAAACAATAAAGCAACAGCCTTGACAATTATATTCACTAAATGCATTATCTGTATGAGTCCATGATACCTGAGATGAAAAGTGTCTTGTCTCACTTACTTTATAAATAAACATAATAAGCAAAAGCATTGAAATATAAATATTTACTAGGCTTTACTCACTATATAAATTAGTTCCTGGCTTCCCCACCCCTTTTTGCACTTAGTAGATATATAGTTTGTGATATTGAAAGAATGGGTATGCACTGCTTTATGCTAAAAACTACAAATAGTGTGTACCTAATACATCATATTGAATGAAAGGCTTCATAAATCAGTTATACAAGGTTTCATACAATGCTTTTAGTAAACTTCCAAAGAGTCATAAAGACTATAAATCAATGGGATTTTGATTAATCAACTCACAATATCAGCTTTTGGCAATAGTTGTCTGTTGTGTCCTTATTGGGTACACACTAGGAAGATAGCTATTGTCTGGAACACAGAAGCCTAAGCAAGAAAATAGGGGGAAAAAACCTGTTACACTATTGTACGTATCCACAGCTCTCAAAGTCTGCTTCAACGGGAAAGATCTTTAAGACTTTCAACAATCTGACCTTTAGTCTAGAATATACAATGGAAATAATGCAAGTTTTGAATTTAAGTAAAAGAGCAGGCAAACCCTAATTCTGCAAAAGTTTACAGAGTGCTAAACATAAACTGAATTAAACACACAGTCAAATATTTCTACCATCTCATCATGTTCCTTACATGTACCGAGCACAAGAGTGAATAACATAATTCCCTTTTCTAGATCTAACACTATGTGGATATAAGGGAGCAGAATCACAGATTTACCTGCATCTTGAAGGCTACATACCTGTATTTAGCAAGGGACCACTGCAGATTAATTTTTTCCAAAGAAAATGCTGTTGAGGAGTGAAATCCCATGCACATCGTAAAAGACATCTGACATCAATATTTAATTTTATTAGTTATAATACAGGTACTCTAGGGAACCTTATGGAAAGCATTCTCAGTATTGATTAGAATTCAGCAATCCCACTGCACACTGTTCAAAAAATTATTCAATTACAATTAATTTTTCAATTCAGAATAATTTTAAATTTATTATGAAAAGTTAATAAAAGTAGATAAATTCAGACCATGCTGGGATTTATGATTTAGTGATGGAAATACTAAATAGAAATTATGGTGATTTTTGATTTGCATAATCAATGCTTTTAATTCATTCTAAGTGCCTGTACAAGATTACAGTAATGGTGTGGGTTTAGCATTTTGTGAAAACCTCAGATTTACCTTTTTCATGTGAAAGACAACTATTAGTATCCTGTGCTTTCTCAGTTTCCAACAAAAGAGATTTAAATGCAACAATAATGATTGCTAATCAAAATGCAATGAATACATTTGACTTGATATATCTAACTTTAAAAAAAAAAATTATCATTTTTCACATCAGAAACCTCTGGACATCTATTCTTCTGTGCAATTAAATATATTTTTTTTTTTTTTTTGGGCTACCTTCAAGTTATAAATGCTACTTCCTTAATTATTTTCAATACATTCTGATTCTTGGTAGTTCTTGGAATCACCAAGAACAAGTGTCTGTGGATAGATTAGGATTCAAAGCCAATAATAATATTTATTTTAAAAGTATCATGAAACTAAAAGTAGAATTGATTACAAGTTCTTATAGGAGAAATATGTTAAAGCTCAGTTAGCTGAATTTAACCTATTTATGTGAAAATATGATTCTTTCTTACAGCATGCAATGCTGGAGTGGCAGATTTAGAGCACTGTCACTGGCTCTAAGGTATTCTGAGCTGGAAAGAATTGTTTGCTTTTCTTGTAGAAAACACAGAGAAACATGTTATTTCTGTATTGCTGGCAGTGGAACGCTCTCTCAAGATTTTCTGTTTCCACATGCTTTGGGTAGTTCAGACAAGAGATCAAGTGAGAAATCACACCAAGTGAAAAATTGGAAAGAATCAGAAGAGTTTTGCAGACTTCTAAAACAAAAGATAGGAGTTAAGAGGTTCCGACTGGACACCTCTAATTTTAAATTTCTTGTAATGAATCATCCAGTACTATATTGAAGATACACACACACACCAATAACAGTATAAACATTTAATTCTAGGATTAGGGTGATTGAGATTTTTCCCTATGGATCCTGCCCTGTCTCACTGCTCAGGTCTCCTGGAAGGGAGAGGAGCTGTTCTTGGAAGACAGAAAAGAATTAAATGAAAATTTTGTGCTGCCAAAGTAGCTGGTCCAAGACAAATGACAACAGAAAATTATGATTATGCAAAGCCTGTAAAACTTAGTGCAGGCCATGAAAGCAGGCTGCATGCTAACTTGCAATATATGACCAAGATAGTACGAAAATTTGGATTCTAGTAACTCACCTTATTTAGGCAACTCTGTTATTTCTTTTTACTTTATTTTCAAAAGTGCTGTGTTATATAGTGCAAGAGAAACAAGAGACTGAAGGATGAGGTGTTTTCAAGGAAGTAGTCATTTAAGGACAGCAGATTTAATGGGAGTAGTTAAACAAAGAACTTACCTTAATAACTTGGTGGTGAAAAACCACTGGCCCATCTGCTGCATTGCAGCAGTTTGAAATTTCAGGCTTACACTTTGTGTGCATCATTTTCAGATACTATTACTTTTAATTCAAAACACCAACATTTGATGACAATATCTCAGGGAACAAAAAATCAACGAAGAACTGTGTTTTCCAAATACTTTAAATTAACTTGGTTAAGATTCAGTCTAAATTAAATTATTACCAGATAATGTGAAGGATTTTACTGCTGTTTTAAGGATATCCTCTAAAGACTCAATAATTAATTGGCAGCTGAAAAGAAAATGAGCAAATGTAGGCGGGAAATTGATTCACTTTAAAGTTGGGGCAGCAAATTGTTAAGAAGGGTGCTCTTGGGGTTCTGTCTCTTCCTCTTTTTTTTTTTTTTTAAATTTACATAAGGTGTGGAAAGTTTTTCAAAACAATGTTTTGGATGAAGAATTTGCATAAACCTGCTAAGCAAGTAAAACCCTGGCATGTAGGTAAGAATCTGACTGAATGTTTGGAGAGGCAGCCATGCATATCTGGGTATAAAATAGCATTGACAAAAGTGCATATCAAACAGCACAGTGGGGCAAGGATCTCAGAATGCTATTCTTGCTGTGCACTGGACAGGGACTTCTCATTTCACACATCATCATTCACAGTTTGCTGCAGCCACTCAACACAGTCAGAGCATGTCAACAACACACAAAAATGAAATATTTCAGCATGGTTTTGCTTTGGAAAATGAGGGACGTGGGATTTTGGTTTCCATCACCTTATGCTATAGTGGGAAGAATTAGGAAAAGGAGGAATTGTGTCTTCTGGTTTGGCACTGACTAACCATACAAGAAGCACATTCTAATCCAAACTGTCAGCCAGGACAGGAATAGGTATTTAAGAGTATTATAGGAATTTAAGTGTAGAAAAAACACACAAGATCAGATAGAAAGATGAAAGTTGGTGGCCAGCCTTGCTCTTCCTCTGATATCCAACAACACACTGGGTTAAAAAAAAAAATACTGTCCCATAAGGAAAAACAATTCCTGAGCTGACAGCAATAAGCAGGTTATATCTTGCCATTTTCACCCAGAGCAATATGTGTTGTCTAGATTAAGGAAAAAGATAATTGTCTAACAAAAATGGTAAAAAATAACCTCCAGTCAGAGAGAAAAACAGGTTGTGTATTTTGAGCCAAATTCTCTTCTCACCCCAATCCATCTCATTCAGTATCTGGAATTTTTAAGAGTCAGAGTCATTGTTGTAACACATGGAAGAATGAAACCAAATTTTATGTAGTATTGTCAGCCAATCAAAGGCAAAGGACTTTACACTATTGTCATGAAAACCAGGTGGAAGCACAGGCTTCTGGCAGAGCCCATATTGGAACTGGTGTTTAAATTTTAATGTGATTTTTAGTGAACTGTCCATATTAGTTGTGGCTCTAGCTGACTGCAGTACCTTTAAGGGTTTTCATGCCTTCTTAAGTCAGCTTTTGGAAGATAGATATGAAGCACTAACAGTAAAAGCAAAACCTAAAAATAGCAAAGCAACTGAACATGCACCATGATCTCAACAACACACATTTTAACTATTGCCTGGTGGAAGATTATAGTAGCCTAAAAAACCCCCAAAACTCAAATCCAGAGAAAATTCTGGAATTTTATTTTTTAAATTTACATTACAAAAAAATCTATAAATGTTAAAAACAATACAGGAAACCACAATGTGCCAACCTCTAACTTGATTTAAAACTGAAGCAACTGGAACCTCATTGTAAGAATAAAGGGAGATCCAGTGAATGGCTCTTTTCAGGAAGTAAATCATGGTGTGCATTATTTTTAGATGATTATCAATGACAAGGACAATTTCAATTATTCAAGGAATATTGTGATCACAATATTACCACAATGAGAATCTTTAGCACAATGTAAATATCCTCAGATATATTTCCCTTAATATCTACCACCCATACTTATTAATCACTTAAGCAACAGTAATTAATACTAGAATGCCTAATAAAGAGGTCTTTTAGTGTTTTGATGCACAATTACCTTCTGACCTGTTTTAAAATTGAAATTATTTTGTGGAAAATTATGGTAAATATTTCGTTCTGAATAATATTCATATATGCTATTTGTCTCCCATGTCAAAGAGGTCTTTCAAAGCATTTCAAATATTAGGAATTAATTTTAAGTCCAGTGGGTAAAAAGTAAGAAAGCTCATATAGCGTAAGCTTGTTCTAATCTAGGCACAGTCACAGCAAATTTAAACTCAGACACTTCTTACTCTTGTTGCCATGTTCTAGACAATAATCTAATTTCCCATCTGTTTAGCATAAGGAATGCCAATGAAACTGATAACTCATTTAGGACTAAAATGATTTTAAATTGCATATTTAGTGGACATCTCCTAGGATTAATCCAAAATAGAAATCTAACAAGCAATGTTTCTTTGCTTTGTTGAAACTACAGATCTCCATCCCCTTTCCTACATTTGCTGCTTATGCATGAGTCTGGTATTTATTTATTTATTTACCAACATTATTCAGCTTAGAATGACCACATGAAAGTGAAAAGCAATTGTCTGACTGGATCATCAAGAAGGAATCTCTGGATAATTCACACTTCAGCACATGACTTGTACCAGAGAGTTATAAGTTTATATAACTCAAGAATTAATTGCTCTGGTACTATCTTCTTCTCTCCTGATTTATTCTTTCTCTTTATAAAATACAGCCTGAAGTGCAATGGGACAGAACACAATTCACTGGTGTGGAATAATCCTAATCCCAAAGAAGTATTTTGGTGGTGCCACTTTGTTTAGTAAAGATTTAGTGATTTAACTTGACTTTCAAGGTTAACATTTGATATATGGCATTAGTGATAAAAGCTTTAGTGAAGCATGACCTACTGGTTTCAAGGAAAACTTTTTTAAAATTATGTATTTGTGGCATGCTTCTTTTGGCCCTTATTTAAAAACCTTAAAAGTTGTTTTTATGAATAATTTACTACCCATGAGCTTCCCAAATTATAAAAACATTTGACAGTGAACAGGAGATTCCCCTCCATGTGTCTCCAATCCAAAATTTCCTTAAATCTGAAAAATAGTTAAACACTTGCAATGCAAGTCCTATAGTATGTGCTTATTTCTCCTTTCCTCAAAAAAAATCTCATACAATTTCCCAGAAAGCACATTCCTCTCTAATTCCACTAGATTTTAATGAACATACTTCCACTGATTGTCAAAATTCATGAGAAGTCCCTTTATGTGCTGCACAATTTGAAATTATTTCCTGCAGAGTCTCTGTTTAGTGCAGCCCTACAAAGCTTTCCATGCATTTAAGACCATAAGCAAGGGAGGGCATAGGCTGCAGAGCTGACACCAAGGAATCCTCCTCCTCCTTCCAGTTCCATGGGTTCTCAGTTCCAGATTCCCCCTTGTCGAGAGGCAGGGATGCCACATATGTCTGTATTGCTGAAATCAAGGCATAGAATGATTCGAATAATAAATTAATTGTTTCAAACATCCCTTTTTCTCTAGAAAGCTCAGGGTTGCTTTTACACTGTACTCCCTCCAAAGAAAGGCTTTGCATGTAAAAATATTGCTGAGTAGATTTGAAAAGCACTTTCACACTCTCTTCAGCAAACTGAGAGTTAATCCAGTTTGAGAGGGAAAGAGGAATTTTTACATCATTTACCAGCTTATGAATTTTAAGAATAGTGTAAGTGAATAAATTGGAATATTCAATATTATTTTATTTTATTTTACTCCTTACAAGAAAACAAAATAATTTTTAAAGAAACTATTGCTTGCCATACCAACAGGTGCCAAAGGTTAGCAGTACTGTCTGCTCCTTAAAACATCTTACAGATGTCAGAAAAACTGAAGCCCTTGGAGATTTCAGATGCTTCCACTGGAAAGTCTATACAAATAGTGATTAATTACTGGTTATTTCAATAGTGGAAAGAAAAATGCCTGTCATTTAATAAATGCCTGTTACTGAGATACATGTATTAGCAGTAATATTCTGAGCCGGTAATTTATACCATGTTCATTTTATCATTATAATTACTAGGGAAAATATTTTTTATTTATTTATCAACTTGGTCTCAGTGGTAAACCTACACTGTATTCATGGCATATCAAATAATTTCATTTCTTTCTATTATTTTCCATTGGGTAGAAAAACAAAAAAAAAAAAAAAAAAAAAAAAAAAAAAAAAAAAAAAAACCAAAAAAAAAAAAAAAAAAACAAAAAAAAAAAAAAAAAAAAAAAAACCAAAAACAAAAAAACCAAAAAAAAAAACCCCCCCCCCCCAAAAAAAACAAACAAAAAAAAAACAAAAAAAAAAAAAAAAAAAAAAAAAACACAAAAACCACTGTTAAATCTCTGTTTGTGCTGTTTGTAGATTGTAGGAGCCCTTTCTTGGCTGTTGAGTTTGGTGAGGGTTTTTTTAAATTTTATTCTAAGAAAAATGAAGAGAATTCCCTTCTCAGCAGCTCTATTCCTCTAAGTGATACAATGCTGCCATCACATGGCACGCATTTGGCACAGCGCGTGGGAAAGGGGGTGGTTTCCATCCTAACACAGCTGCATTCCGACCAAATACTCGCTTGCACAGACCCTGACAAACACACACAGATACTTGGCAGCTGGGCACTATTATAAATCTAATAAGACCCAGTGATTTCTCATGTTAACCTCTGATATGTGGGAATGCTGGATTTCATATTTTATAAATTTAGAAATGTATATTTTAATTTAAATTAATTTAAATATAATAAAATAAATAGAAATTTAATTATTTCTCTCTTACAGCTGCTAAGGGGAACATGATAATGTTACAAAATACATATCCCAGCTACTGAAACCAGAACACAGAGGAAAAAGAAATTATACTAAAGCAAACAAACAGGAGAATCAAAACAAAAGGGCTTTAAACATATTCTGTAACTTCATGATGACAGAGAGGCAAGGTTAATGAAGTCAGAGAGTCACATGCATGATGACAGGAACAACCCTCAATACTAAACATTTAGAGGATTACACCTAGCACGAATATTTTCAAAGATATCTTATTTTAAATTACCATCTCAGTTAATTTGTCTCAGCATGACCACCCATGCCTTACTTTAAATTACATGTCAGATTTTCTTTATTCATTCCAAAAATAAGGGAGAGATTGAATCAAACCACAACTTTGTAAACCAATACTAAGTACTGTAAATACTAGCAACCTTGAATTGACTGGGGGGATTCCAGCCATAGGAAACTAACAGTCTACCTGTTTGAAACAATGATCCCCAAATCCTGCTAAGATCATTCACAAGACAGCAGGCAAATAAATGATGATGCATGCTACAGAACATTCATTCAGAAAGAATAAGAGTAAAGAAACTGTAGACAGTTAACTCAGGTACCAGAAATGAGTATTGAATCAAAGTATCCAGTTCCCTATCTTTACACTAAGTTAATTACAAAGCACATAAAGAGATACTGAAATGTTCCCAGTTTGTGCTTCATCTTTGATACTTTCCTCGATAACATAGTTACCACAAAAGAATTTGTGCCCTTGTAACAATACAAGAGAAGAAACACCGATACAAGTAGGAAAAGGGTGCTTAACAGAGTGGTATTTTCTCAGTTAATCAGGGAAAATTGATGTGAGACAACACAGAAACAGAAGGTTTAAGTATTTTTTTTTTAATAAAATAAAGTTGCTTCTTTATTGAGCAAAGTTCTCAATATATTTTCTCTGATTTTTGTATATGTTTTTGTGATCTCTTCCAAAAGGACTGTAATACTACCAAACAATGTTGCTTTTCAACTTTTCCAGCAAGATATATGACTGTGTGTTCCAAAATTCACCAATAATTTTATCTTTCCAGGACATACAGCTCCTATTTGAAATTAGACAACAGTTAAGGACTTGGTTGAAAGAGACATTTTTCCCCTGTGACCATTGCTACAGCAAATCATAGAAATGCCAAGATGTACCAAACAGTTGTTTGTTAATTTGAAGTTGAAAGAAATGTAATCAGTTACCTATTCAGTTACTCTAGAGGCAGCAATTAAGCTGCAATAGGAATATCTGGGGAGGGAAAAGGGAACTCTGTACCAAAATCAAATGGTTTGTACTTCAGCAATGTGTTCTCATTTGCTCTTGGTATCAACAATGTTAAATTTCACACACATCACTCTGTCTACGAGTTAATGGAAAATGAAAATTGCCCAGCACAGCTATTGGAAACTGCAGCCACAAACTCCATAATTGAAGGTCAAGCAACAAAGCTAACATAAACTTCACTCCCTTTTTCTAACCTGTCCCAAGACTTGAATCACTCTCAGAAACATGTAAGTGATCCTATGCTGCACCCAACAGTGACCAGATCAAGAAGACATTTCCCAATATTAGGAGTTGCATTGTGCATTTTTTGCACCTGGGCAGTTTTCAAGTTTTTACAGGTGATTATGAAAACAAGGGAGAAGTGCTACTGAATGACTATTGTTTCTACTTTCCTCAGATTTTCTAATTTCTCCTTAAAATGTTCTGAGGTTTAACAGTCTTAATTGTTTATAATCTGCACTTACAAAGCACTATAATGCACTTCTAAAGTTTGCATTACAATAAAGTACTTATTAAAGAAGCAGAAAAAATCACAATTGATTTCATTACTGAGTAGTATTTAAACACATAACTGATTAGAAAGTAGATACTAAGACTGTGTGAGAAATTGTTCCAAGGCGCATGAATAAAGAAGGGACCTGTTATTTCATATACCTGTTATTCCAGGTATATTCTCTCAATTAAAAAAAAAAAAAAATTGATATCCTATTATGTTTATTCCTATCTCAAACAGAGCCATGAAAATAACATTTTCTTATGTAAACAAGCTGGAAAATTACAGGAATATTGCTAAATATTGATTTTGTGAAGGCAGAAGTTCAAGACAGTTGTTTGAATTATATAGTGACTTACATATTGATTTCAAAAAGGCAATAGTAATGGTATGCATTACAATATGCTTCTTATCATAATTATTGTTACCAGACTGGATTACATTTCTGAGGGAAGGTAAAACATATCTTTGAGAGCAAAAATGGGTTACATTCTTCCCTAAAACACTCCTTAAACAAGCATTACCCTGTATTTTGTTTTCTAAAAAAAATTACCTCTACCAAACAGATCAGTAAATCCAAAGATCATCACATACAGTGTATTTTAGGTAATTAGGTGCCCCCAGAATCCAGACACATGCGTGTTTTCCCCATAGTTTGGTTCTTCTTCTTTGGGTCATTTGGACTTGTATACCAAGCATCCTATACTGGGGCCCTGGCCTTGTGTGGGGAGAAAGAGAATAAATAGTCTGTTTCAGTCTTTCAGTGACTGTTCTTCTTTTATCAGATAAGCTCAGCCAGCAGGTGCATTGATAAGTGGCCTGAGCCAAGCTGCATTCCTGCCTTCCTACTGTGAGGGGAGATAATAGATCCATTTTATTGTACTTATCCTGCACAGCCTAGCTTTAATTGGCCAAAAGAAGTATATAGGACCTTATTCTGAATCTTCTTCCCTCCCTCTGTCTCTCTCTTTGATCTGATCCTGTCTTGTCTTAAGAAAGTCACCTAAGTCCTTAGTTTCCTATAATAACAGCTATTGTCAGAAATACAGTGTTTTAATCTGCAAAATATTAACTCATGATCACATGATTTTAGTAAATCTAAAGTAATATGATTTTATCATGTGAGACAGTAAATCTGCTTACATCTACTTGTAATTTCTTTTTTTCTGACTGGAAAACAGTACTTATATGAATGCACTCTTCTTGGAAAAAGAACTGTGAAAACATATTTCACTTTTCTTTGGTTTTATAATAAAAGGAAAAGCATACAGAAAAATTATTAATGTAAATTTGCAGAACTATTGAAACTACCTATCTTTGTAAGTGCTGTAGTTAGTGCAGTTTCCATGAAAGATGAATGTTCTCTCCAGAGCTTAAAAGAGCTGGGTTCCTTGCATGTATTCTCATCTTTATTCTGTCTGATATCAGATTTTTATAGATTTAGATCAAGTCATAACATTAAAACTGTTAAGCAATGTTTGTGCAGTGTCTATTTTTACACCACAGCTTTAATGTAAAAGAAAAGCAAATACATCACCCTGTTACTGTTAATGCTGCAAAGAACCCCCATAAAAAGGCTTTTATTCCACTTACCATGCAGCAGGATTGTCTCCACACTTCATTGCATGGTGACTAAGATTCAGGCTTTTTTTTATCTGGCCTGTTCCAACCAGAAAGAGAAAACTAAGTTTTGGGTTTTTTTGTTTTGATGGGTTTTGGGTTTTTTGGAGGTTTTAATCAGAACATTATCTAGAGATCAACTATTTATCTCTGGCTAAAATCTTAACACAAACTTTTTAAAAGATCAATGATCTAACCAGACAAGAAGGAAGTTTTACCCAGCTTTTCATCTTACTGTGTGATATGATCACTACCTGTTTTGTTTCTAACTGTGATTAAATACTGCTTGTGTAAGGTAGAGCAGCTTCAACCTGTTTTTTAGCACAAGTTCTGGAAACTTGAAAATTATGTACAAAGAACTTAATGATTCTGTTATGCTCCCAGCTGGAGATTGCTAGGCTATGCATAAAAGCACTGGAGCATGCACAAAGATCCTCAAGCACTGGCAGTCTGAACAAAGTCAGGGGCAAAACAGGTACATTCATGCGAAAGGCAGCTGGATTAGACTTCTTTGGTTCAGGTACTGCCTTATCCTGTCCATACCCTTCTCTTTTAAAATCTGATCCCTATCACCTTTTGTGAGAAAATTTAGATCATCAGCCAGAGGAGCAAAGGTCCCCTTCAGAGCTGCTCAGTCTCCAACAGCTGTTTTAAATGGGATGGAACTCTCAGTCCCCTCGGGCAAATTTCCCTGGTGCATAACCCCTCCTAACACAGAGAAATGTGAGGTTAAATACATATGAAGCTTCTCTAGTTGTAGCTTGTGTCTGCTGGTTGCCCCACCACTGAGCATCTCAGGACCTATCTTCTCTACAACCACTCAAAAGTTTGTATAAATGCCACTAATCTATTCTTGGCACCCTTGCTGCAGCCTGGAGAAATTCCATTTTCCCAGCCTCTGCTTTTATGTTCTGTACTCCAACCCTCTGGCCACCTCAGTGTTCCAGTTCCTGCAGTTCATCAAAATCCCTCCTGCACTGGGCCTGGGGCTGGAGAGTGTCCCCAAAGCATAGACTACACTCCAAATGCACACCTTACAAGTGTTAAATTCATGGGTACCATCACTTTTCTCAACCTATAAATCACTTGATTACCCAAATTATTTTCTATAATACTTATTTCCAGGTGGTCAGATGCAGTTCCTACTGTTGCAAGAGATTGCTCCACCACAGATGCAAACTTGTGCCTTTCCAAGGTTGCTGATAGCTCATTCTTCCAGGTAATAACAGATAATTTTATTCTAAAATTTTATGTTCTTCCATCCTCTGCTCCAGATTGTAAGTAAATAAACACAACTAAACTTTTCAAACAACTAAACTAAACTAAGCACAACACAACTTTTCATTATGTCACTTATCGTCCAGACTTTTCTGTGAATTTTAATTGCTTGATAATACCAGCCATAGTAAATATGAAGGTTAGCAGAGATGTCATTCATATCAGCAGCATTTACAGATTTAAATGAAATTATAGATCATGAAACCAAAACAATTACCTGCTTAGTACAGGTTGAGTTTTATACTTTCATATTCAGTCAGTAACTTCTTTAACTTAGAAGTATTTTTTTCTAGAACATAGATTTTATCCATGCCAGTGGCACAAGCTGGACAATTTTACAATATTTTCTACTTTTTCCCTATGTGCCTTTTGGTTGGATAATCAGAAAAGGGTTTCTATATACAAATAATAATGGCTGTAGCTGTACTGACTGATATTTATGTATTTCAGATTAAAAAATTCCATAGTAAATGCAAATAACTCTCCTACTCCACTTGTGATTCTCAAATGTTTCTACAAAAATCATAGCAATGAGTAAATAAGAGAACCTCACCAAAACACCACTGTACACAGTGAGAACTGAGTAGATGCAGTAGATATTCTATCTTGCCTGACTGACTCAAGATTTGATGTATTGAAGAGTTCATCTTTTGCAGGCACAGCTATTCTTAACAGGAACAGCTGACTTCTCAAGAAAATTGCAAGTCCTAAAAAAAAAAGAATACAGAATTCTTTAAAATCTAACTCAAATTACTAAGGTAATTATTTCTTACAAAGTGGAAACTGAGAAGACAGCCTGAAAATTGGCAAAAGGATATTCTGGAAACACATTTTCACTTGACAAGTGGAAACCTGTAAAGCAATATTCAAGACAGGATCTGTGATAAGCTGAAGGAACAGACTATGTAAGTTCAGAGCTGTATTACAGGAAGTTGTCTAACAAAAGTAGAAAGCAGATTTAAAAGTCCAGTAATGGCAAGAATAATCTCTTATCAGAGAGTGCTGCAGAAGAATTTAAAAGAACTGTTGCGTATTCCAGCTTAGGTCCAGTCAGACTGAAAAAGGACAATTTTCCAAGAATAAAGTTGGAATCAAAAAGTACAATAAAACCTTTGCATAAGTCGTCAGGAACTACTGGTGAAAATTGTCAAGGGGGCAGTGAGCAAAACACAGAAAATGCTGCAGGATGATTGCCTTCTCCAAAGCCTAGAAAAAGCTTATAAATGTAAAGTGCTAGGAGAGAGAAAATGTGTGTGTAAACCTTTATTGCTCTTGCCTTTCCTTTGGCACACTACATACCTTTGGGTGAAAGAACAGATGATGGTTTGTTTTGAAGCTGCTTTTGACTCATTTGAGTCTCTGACAGCCTCTGTCACCAGTCCCTGAACTAAAAGGGCTTAGAGGTGAACGATGGACCTGAGCCTATCCCTTAATGCTGCTTCGAAATCAAACCCCAGAAGGACGTGGATACCAGGAGAGTGGCTCACAGGGGTGGGTCCTCAAATCAGGATGAAAGGACCCCAAAGCAATCCTCATTCCTCAGCTCCCCAGTGTGCCCTTGGACCCCACAAAGCCATTTTCCTTTAGAAATAGACATACACACCTTTTTGAAGAAGTTTTCACTCATTATCTTCAGACAGGGCATTTTCTATGGAGGTTAATGAGCAAAAGCAAATGGCGTTTACTGGCCAAAATCCTACTTCATCAGGAAAGCTGAACCAGTCAGTGATGGGCATCCTTACTGAAAATATAAAATTCAAGCAGGACTGTAATCCAAGTTTCCACTGCTGGATGCATCGCACAGTTTCAGTAAAGCCCAGTACATGAAAGTGGTTGCTTAGGTAGTACTACAGAAATAACAGCCATAGGAAGCTGGTTTTGGAAAGGGATCCAGCTGTTGGGTTAAAAATAATCTCAATAAAAGATAAAGAAAAAGTAGCAAGGAGTAGAAAAGGAAGAAATCTGATAAAATTAAAGTGTAATAGACACTTCAAACTGTGTGATCTGACCTAATAAGTTATTAATAGGGAACCATTACTCTTCATACATTTTTTATGAGGAAGGCATTGCCTTTTTGTCAAGATTAGTGGATTATAAAATATTTGTGCTACACAATATAAATGACCCTATCTATTAATAAGTCTCTGGAAAGATATGCTTAAATTGAATTACATTAAGAAGAAAAGTGCCAACAGAAAATTAGGCATAATTAATGGGAACACATAAATAAACCAGAGATAGAGGGAAAAGGACATTCTTTCCATTGATCATTTTAAAGATTAATTGCTGATATGCTCTAATGACATACCAACTATTACTGTTTTTATAAGGACCATTTCACAAAAGCTGAAATCCATGTAACTATGAATATGTCTAGCAATTTATTGCCAGAAGATAATTATACTGATCACACATATCTAATTAGTCAGTACAGTATTGAAAGCTGAAAGATTTCAATACTGTACTGAATTTGATAAACTATAAAGTTTCATCATACTCTTCCACTTAAGTAGATTTTTTTTAAAATTTTGCTGTTATTCAAATACTTAGCCTTTCCTGCATGTTTTCAGAACAAACAGTGCAGAAATTGATGACATGAGCAACACTGGTTATTTTCTAGACCCTTTCAGAACAGCAATACCTGGGAGATGCAGGAAACTATTTTCCACATCGCATTCACATAAGGGACTAAGTGAATGGAGTTGCACAGTGTATGAACACTCCAAGTCTTCTCTATTTGTCAGCGTATGTAGGGTTTCCTTGGATATCACAGCTCTGCATCCACTGTGTGCAGCCACATTCTGGTTTTCACAGACTCATAGAAACTTTTGAAGGCTTTTTTATTAATCAGGAATGTAAATATGAAGCTCTATTGCTCAGATTTTTAAATATATCATATAAATTATAAATAAGATCATTATTCTGCTCACAAAGTCCTCAGAATATTTTTTTTCAAAAAGTTAAATAAGGCCTTTTTTCCTAGGCAGAAGGAAAGAAAGAGGACCCATTCATTAGGAATAATCCACCTGAAACAAAACACCTTACACTAATCCTCTAAAAACCTTATCTACTCCTTGACACTGTTGTAACAAACACTTCCAAAGTACTGTGCCAACATTGCTCATGTGTTCAGTGGATTTTAATTAGAGCTCTGAAAGCTTGGGAAAGCTGTCCGAGCGAGCAAGCGGCTCTTTTCAAATGGCAGCACAACTGTCCTTTTACCCATGTCCCAGTCAGAGCGTATGTTTAATTAAAACCAGTGCAAATAACGGAGACAGAAGAGAAAAAGCTCCTTCCCACAAATTAGTGAGAAGAATATAATTAAGAAGGTGCACAGCAAGCTGAAGAAAGCAACCAGTGTTGTTCTTTAGTTGTACTCTGAACTGGATGTCTATCCATATAGGTCTTGGGGAACCATTGTTTGTGAACGGTATGAATGGCTTCATACACAAGATTCTTTAAATGCTTTAGAGGGAACGGAGGTATTTGAGGATGAATAGCAAAAGGAAAACTAGAGAAAATAAGAGCACAGAGAGAGGTGAAGGGAGAGTTCTGACTTGTTCTGCTGTTGTAGTAGTAATCACCTCAAATATTTGTCAGAAAATATTTATTTTTGTAATTCACCTTGAGAGAATGCCTATCCATCTATCACCTTTACAAAGGCAAACCAATTCCGCAGTCCATCTCACAAAGTGGGTTAGAGGATAACTCCTACTCCTCCCACAGCATCAATCTCCTGGGCTAGTGAACTCTCTCACTGTGTTCTGTTCTGGAATCCACCACAGATTATGTGAGAATGAAAGCCACAGCCACTAGGGGAGGAGAGAAAGGGTCCAGTGTTAAGAAAATGATGTAGCAGCCAAGGAAGAAAACCTTGGGCCCACTGTGTTATGATTACTCCAGCCAGGAAATTCAAGCTCATTACAGAGAGACATAAGATGAAGATCAACTGGACCATAGTACAGAAAACACATCAGTGAGTAGAAACAATATGAGATAAGAATGAAGATTAAAAGAAAAGGAATAGCTCTGTGGAGTGCTTGCATAAGAAGAAAAAAAATTGAGGACAAAGCCAAGGATGACAGTCATAAGAGCAACCATAAATCAGTCACATTCTAGAGGTTACTGTGATGCCTAGTTATTGAAGTAAGTTTGAATATGAAAAGAATCAAAAAATATGGGGCTTCCCCTCTTGCAATCTTTCATCAGGACTTGAACTTGGATAAGAAAGCTTTTACTGAAGCTAAACTTTTTTAAAAAGTTAACCAATGCTGAGCCTAAAACTTGTTTTGCTCTTGAAAGTAAAAAATATAGAAATGTTGTAATTTTATGGATATCAACCATATACATTTTTACATATAAATGTTTCTATGATTACAAAAATTATTGCTATAGAGAAAAGAATAAATTGAAAAAATCAAAATTAATATAAGGACACCTAAATAGTATGTGAAATGCTTCTAGAGGATCTCTGATGAGCATTACAAGAGTGCTTTGTCCTACTAAATCAGTATGCAAACAATCCCTACCTAAGAGCTGGCTTCAGGAGGAGAAGTCCTGAGCATTTCTGAATGCTCAAAATGTTTAAAGAATATTGAACAGCAGTACTAAATATTAAATAATTTATAGATACTGGGCAAATTAAGAGAAAATTTGAGATAATTTTTTTTTTTTTAATATATGCTGAAAAGTGAGGATGAGGTCTCATTGGGCACAGAGTGAAATAACAAGGATAGAAGCTCAGGAGTTCTTAAAATTTATAATCTTTGTCTTTACAAATCTTTATAACCTTTTTATAAAACCTTTAAAAATCTTTAAAATCATTTTATAATCTTTATCTTTACAAATTATATTTTACACCAATGGCAAGGTACATCTGGGCTTCTCTGTTTGGGTAGTTGTAATTCTTTGACTTTTCAGTTACGTTTACCAGATGGAATAGACAGTAAAATGGAATTTGGGAGATGATATCGATGCTCAGTAGCAGTCATTAAAAAGTACAATTCCTCAGGGTGTGGAGAGGGTAGAAGTCTCTCCTAACCTTAAGGAATGGAATATTATAATGAAGATTGTCTACACAATTTAAATATTTCTCTGTTCCACAGGGTCCACTGTAACATTTTGAAAAAAATTTTAAAATTTTAAAATAAAAAAATTTTTAAAGTGAGGAGTTTTAAATCTTGAGAGGAAAGCTGCCACCTGTAGTTTTTAAATCTATGAGACTGTAACAACTTGTATACGAAGCAAATATTTAATCAAAAAGCCATTGGTTGAATTAGCAGGTGAAAGACTTTGTTGAAGTGCCTGGAGAGTTCAAAGCCATGTTTTCAAGAGCTGTGTTTATTGAGCTGCAGAAGCTTTACATGTTATCACTGGATAAACAGGTGTCGAGGTTTTAAGCCCAGCTGGAAATGAAACACAGGCAGATGCTTGCACAATCCCCCTATTTTTTTCCCCCTCTCCAGTGGAATGTGGAGTGGAATTGAAGTAAAATTTTATGTTAATATAGGAGCAGTTTAAGAACTGAAAATAAAGTTCAATACAATGCTAATGGTAAATAATAATAAAAATGATAATAGAAAGGAAGAAAAACCAAAACAAGTAATGCACAACACAATTTCTCACCACCCACTGACCAATGCCAGACCCCCCTTCCTAGACCCAGGTCATCCATCCTTCCGATAATTACCCCAGTTTATACAGCAGGCATGACGTTCCATAGTGTGGGGTATCCATTTGGTCAATTCAGGTCATGTGTCCCAGCTGTGCTCCATCCCAGCCTAGTTGTTTTGCATACCTGACAGAGCAATGGTCTAAAATAAGCCCTTGACTTAGAATAAACACAACTTACAGTGTGTTATTAAGACCTTTGTCATAATAACACAAATCCAAAACACAGCACTGTAACTGCTACTGAGAAGTTAACTCCACCCTAGCTGAAGTCAGGACACCAGGAATTAAAAACTATTTACCAACCGTTTCTGAAAATTAGTTACAATTTTTTTAACTTTTTTTCAGGTTTCTCTTGGAAGCATTATTGTTGCTGAGGTGGTAGGTACACCACATACACCTGGAGGCAGCTATAAAAGAAAATTCACATCCCTAAGAGAGATTACTCTAAAATTAGTGCTAACAGCACTTGAAGTCATAATAATCTATAAATGAAATTCAGTGTGTACAAAGCATATACTGATTTCTCAGCTTACAGCCTTATAGACACTACTTTAGTCTTTGTCTTACCCTTTTGAATCTCAATACTCATCAAGCTGAAGGATTTTCCCCCCCTAATACTTTATCTAAGGTATTTATATCTCTTTGGCTCTCTAGAGCCTAGGGTAAATTAAAGAAACATGAAGCTTTGAGATGCTTCAAGGACTGCTTATACCTAAAGCACTGCTGTTCCTAGAATACCCACTTTAAGAGACTGTATTGCTGAATTGTGATTTGCATATGAATGCAGCTACAATTTGAAAGGGAAGCTACTAACTGGGAAAAAACATGAAGAAGTGGTAATCAGTAATGACACTGCCTCCATTTAACTGTCCTTAGAGAAAAAATGTTGTGGTATTTAAAATGAGCAGAACTCAGATTATGTTTCTATAGTCTCAGAGGTTGGCCCTGAACCTGGGTGTGGTAGAAGAACTTCCAAAAGTTTGAGTCTTTTCAGCTTTGAGTCTTGAATTATCCCTGACTTTAAGATTAAATGGCTGCTGGCTATTTTTCAGATAGATATTTGTTTCAAGTTGTATGTTTCAAACACAAATAAGATGCCGTGTCTTAAAAAACTCTATGAAAAATTGCAGAGAAAACGTATTTCATACGAAGCATAAGATATCCAGTATGACAATATTCAATAGGCTGTTTTGGTTTTCTAATTTATGAAATTTGGTTCTCTAATTTGCAGTGTTCTTTCCAACTCTCCCTCTAAATGGTGAAGTTTTGGGATGCAACTAAATAATGTTCTCTTCTATCCCTACTCATTCAAAAATAATTACCAATGTAATCATTACTAGTATTAGGAGATTGGGTTGTTTATCATAGAGACTTTTTAAACCTACCTAATTATCCTCTGATGATATTCTACAGCTCCCAAGTCCTGAATTGCATTAGTGCTCAGTGATCCTAAATCCTAGTGTCTGTCATAAGCAGCTCTGTTGAAGAAGAGGAGACACAAAAAAATTAAGGAAGACAGAAGGGAACTACAGATAGAAAATCTAATGTTGTTGAAAATTATCAGCAAACTATTGCCTGATTTACCTGATCTGGTGGTGCCATCTGCATAGCTAGCAGGAAAGTGGAATATCATTTAACCAGTCATTTCCAATACCATTAGGAAGCAACGCTACTTACAATTTCAAACACAGGATGTGACCACCAGATATTAATCCTAACTGACTTTTATGGTTAATCCTGTATACATCTTGCTTTTGCTGACTTATTTCAGTTGATTTTGGTTGCATACTTACATAACAGGGTTTGCAAGATTTCTTAAAATTTTTAAAATTATTTGCCAATAATTCTACTTTTTTTTTTTGCACCTCTTGCTCTCATCAAGGGCAGTAAGCCCCAGAGCTGCCATCCAGAAGAAACAGCATAAGGAAGGAGGATTACCCTAGAATATATTGTCCTCTTAAACCACATGATGTATTCAGAGAATTAAATTTTCAACAAGTCATTTACTGATAGCAACTCTGCCACCAGCTTAAGTTTCTTGTGGTTCCACAGGCAATTATAGGACAGGCCTTTGTTATGGAAAGATGCTATGTGGAAGCATTTCTGTTTCTCTTTCTCTGTCAAAGTTTATTCTCACCAAACAAGGTCAGAGTCATAAAACACATGCACACAGGCACACACACAAATCCATGTAATAACTGTTTTTCAGTTTTCATGGCAATTATGAAATGGCAACAGCCCTCATTGCGGGGGAGAGGTGATTAACCAAAGTGCATTTACTATTGATGGGCTGCAAGTGTAAATGAAACTGCAGTGGCTCAGTGCTGCAGGATTTTAGAGCACATTTCTCACTGCCCAGGTTTTTTGAGATCGTTATCATTTCTCTGAAGTGAATACTCTTTGATGGAACATTTCTTGCGATGGAATTTATTTATTTATGCATGTGTAACAAGGTGGTAAAAGTTCCAGCAGGAGGTAATATCATTAGCATTTTCCTTTCTGGAGAGATCAGGTTTTCCTTTTTGTTTCTTCTTCTTCTTCTCTCTCTTTT
>VWZN01004600.1:137899-164004 GCA_013396955.1 Regulus satrapa
AGAAATCATAAATAGTCACTAAAAGAACAGAGGTCCCAGCAATTCCAGGCTTTAGAACACTGCAGCTTTAGCTCAAACTATGTACTTGCTCAGACAGAGCTAACATACTTCTCATCTTTTCTCAGCTTTAGTACAAATCACGTATTTTCTTCTAGGCTCTTCTTTCAGCAGAAACTGTATATTTAATACCAATAATGCAGCATATATATATATATATATATATGCATTCACACACTTCTTTTAAAAATCTTCCATACTCTTCAGGCTTTCTGTCTCAGATGGGGTTAAATGTTACTTTGTGAATCTTGGTGCAGTCTCAGAGTTCTAGTAATATGAACCAAGGCAATGATCTTTTGTGTTGAAAACTAATCACTCTATTTTTCTTTCCATTTTTGAGAACACCCAGGCAAAAATAATGCAGGGTCAGCAGTACATACTCTATGAGAGGAAGCATTTTATCTAGATCTTAAGGAGCTGTAATTTGCCTAATTAAACATATTAAAGACCATCTTCGTACTCTGAATTCTTTTTCCTTTGGTCCTTCTGAGTGTCTTTCTGACTTTGTGCTGCACCTGTATCTTAATGCAGGAGCTGAGGTCTCTTATAGAAAATCTTTCTTGTAATATTCAAGATTATTCAGGGAGTTGAAGTAGGATCTTTTGCAGAACCCTGTTCTAGATGCCAGTGTCAGCATTTTTCTTTTTACTTTTTATTTTTCATCCCTTTTTATTGGTTTGTTAACCTGAATAACCTGAGGATTCAGAAAACTCAGCAGGAGTTAAGAAATTTATGGAAATTACCAAGCAGAGTGGCATTGACACATTATAAAAAGAGACATAAGGGAATGGATGAAAAGGAAAATATAAGGCTTCATTTGGAATACAGGATGTAATTAAAAGCAAGCAGATTAAATCACCTCACACCACCAGCTGAGTGTAAGAATTAGCTGAGTATCAGTAATTGAAGTTACATAGCACTGAGGCCCATGGAATAATCTTGAGGTTCATGAAATTAAGCATATCAGGTAGGGTTTCTCAGGCTGCTACTAGGAATTGCTCTATGGTATCATTCTGGAGCTGGACAGAAATTTGTGTTCTTTATTTCAATGGTCTCTAACTGGAGTGGTATTCTGCTCTGTGGAGAGAGGAAATGGAAAATATTTGATTCATATTAAAAGTGCTTACTGTAACCAAGCCGGTACAGCATCCTTCAAGTAATTGAGATTTGCATCAAAGGTTTTGTTGACTTCCCTATTCTCCCTGTCTCATCCTGTGACTGAACTGATGAAATGTGTGTGATGAATATTAGTCACATAACTTAAAAGGTCATTACAAAGTATTCAAATGACAATAAGAGAAACAGAAGAGTGGAGAATAATGGAATGAATCTGCCCTGGATAGAGTCTGTGAGTAACCTACAAGTCACAGGACAATACTATCCAGAAGTGTGCTAACAAGACACGTATGGATTTGAAGTCACTGAGTTCCTTGATCCCTTTCCTATTATCTCCAATGGTCCTTCTTTATGGCTGAAAAGTCTGCCAAGTGACAATTACATTCTGAATTGCTGTCTTGTGAAGTGAGAACTGAACAGGCTTTATGCCATCTATAAAACAGGCCATGCAGTCCTCTTGGTGAAATGTCCCTTTGCTTACACAAGGTCAGGTGCAAAAGGTGCCATTTGATCACCCTGCTCCTGCTGTGCAAGACATCCGCTAGCAAACGGAGAGGAAACTGCTGCAGTGCTACCAATTATTAAGCACTACTAGAGAGTCCACTTGATTAGAGGTAAAACTCCTTCATCGCACATAAACCATCCCAGTTTACAGAGGATTTTTTAGTTCCATCTTTCAACCCAGTTTTTCTGATAGTGTAATACAAATGAGAACTGTGACAGCTCCATCACAATTACCTTCTTCTCCAATCATCTCCCTGGCCCGACCTTGACCTATGGATAGACTTTAGCATTTAATGATAATGTGGTTTGTGGTAGCAGTAACCGCAGAACAGGATCTTCCCAGCGGCTTCAAGCCAAAGTGTTACTCAGTAGCTAATGGTTGGAAAGGAATGATAACAGATATGGGTAAAAAAATCTGAGATTTTGCATTTCTGTTAGTTTGAAATAAGAAGAAAAATCTACACTAAAAGTATCTTTATTCTCATGAAGTGTTTTTGATTCTGTAAGGTATTCCTTTGAGAAGTTACAATAAATTGTATTCAGATGTTTAGTAGATGGATCTTACCATTAATGGTTTAGTTTTGTAAATATGGAAAAAAATCTACCTAGGAAATACTCAGTCATGAGTTCTAACTTCTTCCTAACACCATTTTATCACAAGAAACCCTTTATTCAAAGTGAGGAGTCAAATTTTGACTTAATAATGAAAAAAATCTACTACAGTAAATTGAGTCATAAAAGCAAAAATTAAGAACAAACTTTGACTTCTCCATAAAACAGTCTATCTTCTAGAAAGCAAATTTTAAAAATAGGTACTCAGTTATCATCATCAAAATATACCCTTTAGTCATAATATTAGTTTCCATAATTTCCCCAGTAGGAGATATCATGAGGTTCACCTACACTGGATCATTTTAAACATGCAAGTACTCATTGATATGGTTGATATGGTGGTGGCCCTGACACTTTTTGGTGGAAGAACATAGCAATCCTATTTCCTCAGTTAAATGTATGACCTGTTCATAAATTCATGAAGTCATTGTCTGATAATGTTTTCATTATTACATAGTAATACTACATTACTACATAGTAGCAGTAATACTACATAGTAGTTACTAATACTATCATACAGATGATCCCAGGACAGACCTCAGTGGGGCAAATTTAGTCCGTCAGTGTTTAAATAAACTGAAATAATTAGTGAAAATATATTAGGCTAATGTTTAAAACAATGGTCTCCACTCTCACGGTCCTGCAAATTTTCCAGTTCTCAAATTTCTATTGCCCCTTGCAACAAAACAGAAAATGCTCATTCCAGCACAGGGTGGCATCTTCCTTTTACAGCAGGGTTTCCCAGTCTGAAACTTCCTATTTCATGACTGGTGTACTAGTTCAAAACAAGATTAATTCTCCTTAGTGATATATAACTACACTAATTTTTAACTGTTAAATATTTTGAATTTATTTGTTAAGTATTGATATAATGATAAAAAGTTAAATTACCTCCAGGACATGAAAAAAGATTTTGATTAAATATTTTTGAAGGGTGTTAATATGCTATAAAAGTTTTTCTTAGGCATTTTCTTTACCCATTATGCAAATATGTCAACTCATTAATAATTCAAAATAGGCAATACATTAATAATTAGGATCCCCCATTACAAATCTGACCTTTAATTGAATTCTATAGAAAGAGACTGTGAAAAATGAGCCTCTTGATTTATGCTACGAATAAAGGTTAAAAAGCGTTTTCCTAGTAGATCTAATTTTTATCATTATTGCCTAAGCAGAAACATTGAGATAAGTTTTTTCCAAGTTGAAACTATTTTATTGGAAAGGCTACTTCTAGGAAAAAATATATATTTAAAAGTATTTATTTATGGATAGTTTAGTAAGATGTGTCTCTGGACAATAGATATGGCAATCAGAGGTACTTCAGCAGCTTGAAGTCAACCTTTTTCCTTCATTTCTCTTTGCCAAATGACCCATGGGCTTCATGATTACATAATTCTTCACACCTAACTAATTCCTCTTCATAATTCTTCTTGTTAACTTCGTCATAATGTTTAAAGTTAAAAACATTAACTGACTGTATGAAAGAATGATTACTTCCAGTTATAGGAAAACTGACAATTAGACATCCTGTTGCAATGCTGCAAGAACACTACTGCTATGAATATTTTTTCTTACATTCTCAGTTCCTTCCTAAAAACTCATGTCTGCAATAGCAGCTTTGCAGACACATCATTTTCTTGTAAAGTTTGAGCAAAAACATAATTGAGAATGCTTAGAATATTGTTAAGGAAATGAAAGAAGGATAAGGAAAATGCCTAGGAACACATCAGAGAATGTCCCAATGGGACCAAAACAATATTTTATCTATTTAAGAGAGAAATAATAACCTTGGAAAAAATCTTTTATACATCCTTGTTGCAGATAACATACATCAAGTCTAAGTGCATATGGAGAGCTGTTGCCTGAAAGCTGTCATATATTACAAGTTTAGACTCCTTATTTTTATTTCATAGAGATATGAAATTCAATAAACACTTGACTGTCCCAGCAGAAAAGGTTTCACATTGGCTGGTAAATCAAGAGCACAATTTGGTGCTGTAATGCACAGCTGAATCAATTATTGCTATACAAGATACTACATTGGTACAATGCCCCTTAAAAAAATGCTAATTTTGAGAAATCAGAAATTTATCAAATGAATATACATAATCAATTTGAACAGTTAAAGCAGCATCGTCGCAAGCATGTGGTTTGAATATAATTAAAAGATCACAAACGCACTATTCCTAAAGGAATAAGAACCACCATATACCTTGTTAACCCCCACTGGTGGTACACATAGCTGGAATTGGAAACCATTTAGCTTTTGGTTAACTACAAACCCTTGTCAATACCCACTCTTGTAATTTTTTCAAGTCTTCAATCTGTCCTCTAGCCATGACCATCCTGAGCAGCATCTTCACAGACTGTTTGTTAGTCCCACATACTAAGTGTGAAGGAGTCACACGTCTACATTTTCCAAGTCAGAAGTCAAAACCAACTGGGACAACTCAGTTCAGTTTAACACAGAAGTAGATAACATACAACAATAACATTAATGCCATTAAAATTTATCAGCTCCCAGAAAGGTAAGCCCAAAAAGGCTGGCACTCCTGGGCTCTCCTGCAACCAAATGCTGCTGTGAGGGCTAATTTTGGGCTTGCCTGAAGGGCTGCTAAATTCATTCTTGCAGTAGAAGATACATTCTATGGACTTAAACTGTCCATTGCCTAAGTGGCAGTACAGACAGAAGAGTTTCAATTATGGTGAAACTGAACGACAACTAATGTTATGAAAGGGACCAGCAGCTGCCTCATTAATGGACACAGCATGAAACTTCCTACAGAGGATTTAACAACATCACACTCCCAATCATACCAAAAGAGCTGGGAAGGGTGTTGGTTATACCATGGCCAACTTGTTCTGAGGTTTTAGCACACACATTGCACCTAAATCTGGTTTGGGTACATTGCTCTCTGTATGGTTGTGGAATGTGGAGGACTTCTTACCTCTTAAAGCCAAGGGCATCTGTGCTGTGTTCTTAATAACCACCATGTTTCTCGTGATTTTCAAAATTTCTTTAAGTGGAACAAATAGAAAAGCAGAATCATAGTGTTTTGTTTTGAATTTGCTTCAAAGTCTTCATTTTGTCAGCTAACTTGTTAAGCCTTAGGATAAAGTTTATAGGTGGGACTCATCCATCACTCAGCCTCTCCTGCAGCCAAATTCTGTGTCAGTGAACTCAAGCAATTAGCAAAAAGCACTTCAGCACAAATTAAAAAGTTGTCTTTCCACTATCTCTGCTCTTCACAATCATAAAGAAAATTGTTATACATACATATGTTCAAATAAATTGATAAAATACTCTGTTCCAGCCTAGAAACTGAAAAGAGCATGTTAACAAGTACATTATCACTTTCTGGCAATATTCCTAAAGCTTTTGGTCTCCTACCATGGGAATATAGAGTCACCCACACATAATGTTTTCAAGGAAAAGTTCCTGAAATTGTAGCATGACATCTAACATACCACTGCATCCCAAGACATCAGACCAAGATTTTTTTTGACCATAACAAAACTTATTCTTATTTTTTCAGGTCTCTGCCACCAATGAAGTTATAGCAGAACTACAATGTATCCTCCCCACAAGTGCAAGAAGTTCTTTGTGATGTCAGGGGAAAGACAGCATTAGAGTAATTGATTTATTTCATGGATTGGAAGGGTTTTTTCAATATATTTTGATTTTTCTCTAGCAATTCCCCCTTTCTATTTGATTGTACCTGTACCAGTTACAAATAGCAAACACCACTTAAAAGGAAAAGGAGGAAGTGTGGGGGAGGGCTGTAATTGTCATTATTCTGCTCGGTTGCCATCTGTTCCATCTATGGAAGAAAAAACCTTTTATTTCATTATAAAAAAGGTTGCAGAAGTGCAATTGATTTTGTTAAGAAGCAAGGAGTCATTAATGTTCCAAAGACTGGAATTGTGCTCATTCCCTTGGACTCCCTAGATAACAAAGAAATAAAATTTTACCCAGCAATTCTTCTACCAGAAAAGTTACTTGTAACTAAAGTAGATCATCCTTTAAAAAGACTTCAAACTGAGTTAAAGTGCTTACCCAATGAAGACTTTTCTATGACTCCTGGAAACATAACCCATTACTTAATTGTTTTCATTTTAAGAAAAAAAAAGTTGCTACAAGATTGAGAAATAGCTATATGCATATTTTTTCAATAGAGCTAGATATAATTACCATATTAAGTTTTTGTTTGTATTTTTCAAAGGAGAAATGGGAAATTAGGTATGTCATCAAAATTTCATAAGCAACATGGGAAAATAAAGGGATAAAATGCCCTCAATCTAATTGTATTGGGTATCTGTATTGAAATATGGTATATGATTTCAGTAGGATTAGATATCCAGCTATTTCCGCATTACTGACTCCATAATGGAAAAGTGGGGTGGCAGGTGTTTTTGGTGCAGTTTTGGTTTGGTTTGTTTCTTTTATTTACAGATCCTTGCACTTGGACCAAATGAACCACTGCAGTCCCTTCTAACCTTACCCACTTTGTGGTTCTGTGGTTCTGTAGTAAGGTTTAAAGTTTTCCCTCAAGATATTTGGCCAATAAATAAAATAAGCCTTTCTCCTACAAAACAAACCAAAAAAATTTAAATTGTTTTAGTTTGTGAATACAGTATTTCATTTTTCTTAAGTGGTGTACAAGGTATTAGTGTATTGAGCAGAACAATTTTTACTGTGTATCATAATGTTCCCAGCCTTTCTCCACTATTTAAAATAATATATTTGAAATTTTAGAACTGGAAACAATTTCTGGGCTGTGTCTGTGATCTGTGGAGAAGGTAAGGATGGCAGCAAGGAGGGAGGGAAAGGTGAATGGGCAGAAAGAAGATGCTTCAGGCCTGCAGTGTTTGAGCACTCAGATTCCAGCTACAATGCTCTCTGTGTTACTGACCACTGTGGGAATTGTAACTACAGCCAGTTGGGAGCTTCTAGAGCCTTTTGTTAGACAGGTGATGTGACATCATACACACTGAAAGCAGAGATTGAAGTGTGAGCAAATCCAGGGGCATAAAGGGTCAACATAATTAACTGAAATGAAAAACATGGTCAGAAAATAACAGCCGTATTTGAAATCTTAAAAGGATACTCAGTGCAGCATTTCATTTCAAGTCTTATACAGTCAGAATACTATGCACCTTTTCCAAGAATATTTACCTTCACTTTGTAAAATGCTGTCATATGTCAAGATCAAACTTGGGAAATAAGTCATACAACAACACTAGCGATTTTTATGGGGCATTTTCCAGTGCTGCTGTTGCTTATTTTCAGACGACTCTCTGTTTGGAGCTCTTGCACTGTAGAGCTTACATTTTGTAAAACTGCTTCCTGTTAAACACAAACAAGTAGAAGCCCAGAAAATTAACTGGTCAATTTAGAATGGGTGGTAGAGAGGAAAAATAGAGCAAAAATTTAAATGAAAACTAACTAAAGCAATTCTCAATACTTAACAACACTGAGACAGAGAGGAAACTTGTGTTAATGTGACACAAATAAATTACAGATATAATTTTAATTTTAGCCAGTAAATGTGGCTGATCACAAAGACATATATTAATGGAAGGTCTCCTAGACATAGGACATTCTGCTTTGAGAACCAAACCCAGAAAACTAACACTGATGGAGCTGAAATGGATCTTTCAGAAAAGAGCTTAAAGTGCTCCTGTCTCTCTGCAGCCATGACACTGCAGTTTCAGGCAGAGGAAAACACAGCTTTGACAATCTTTAGTGGCAAACATCACATTACATAGGTCAAATGCAGAGCCAATATCCCTTGCACCAGAAGATCCCAGCAGATGCCTCCAGTTTCTCTTACACATCTGGAAAAGGAGCCAGTTGTCTCTGAAGGGACAGTGTGACTTCCAATTATTCTTTCCTGCTCCTTCTGGGATACATGTCATTCATACTAAAATAAGAGAGTAGGATGAACACAGGAGATATATTTCTTCTCCAGCATGTTGCTCTAGGCAGAAAACTGAATTTTTTATGTTTTTGAACTATTTCAAATATTTTTCACAAAACAATTTAAGCCTATGACTAGTGAAAACTAATTATTCACAACCTCTATTCTTTACAAAAATCCCAAATAAGTTATTCTTCTCAAAACTTTGTGTGGGTTATTTTTACTATTGTGCTTCATGTTCATTATAAAACATCTGAAACAGAGTCGAACGTCTTTTTCAGGGACACACTTTTGTTCTGGTAACAAACTTTTTTCTAAAACATGAAGAGAAGTCCAAAGGAAACCTTCAGCTAAGGAGCATTAGAAGCATTACCGAAGCATCTAAGAACCTTGCAGGTATGGAAAAAGCAGAGATACTAGGGATCACACTAGGACCATGGCAGCTGTGTGATGAATTACTCATAAAGGCTGAAAAGGCAGGAGCGGATGAAGACTACATTTGAGACAGAAGAAGCTAAAGTACTCAAACCTGGTGGGGAGCCAAATAACACAATTCTGCATTAAGTTGCACTCATGCCTCACTGCACTCAGTGCTCAATTCCAACACTGTTAGCGTTTTTATTGTTGTAGGTTTTATTCCCCACTCTAATTATAATTAATAAGGTAATGATTAATACTGCAAAGCAGACTGATACTCAGTTCTGACACAATATCAGATTGTGGGTCCCTAAATCTGTCAGTGAGGGGCATAGTAAAATATAAGAGATTTAATAGACTGAAATAACAAGGATAAATTAAAACTTCAGAAATTGAATCAAAAGCAAAACTTGTAATACTACACAGATTTATTACACTGCTTTTGAACAGCTAACTTGTAAGGCCTTCTCATGGCTGATCTCAGGTTTATAGGCGGTTAATCAAAATGATTTGGAACATTTTCATATATGCTGCAGGCTCTATGTTTCATTGCATGCATTTCACAGCATATTGCTAAGTAACAGCTCAGGAACTACTACTCTGTTTGGAGTAAGAAGACTCTTTTTGATAGAGTTTATGTAAGGTCAGACTTGGCAGACCAAGTCTTAATACCCCCAAAAGCTGCAACTCCCATCACAAAAATACTAATTCCTTTACTAAAATCTTTATGATTCTTTGAATTAATTTTATCTCTGCTCCCCAAATATAAACAGGCTTCTTCTCATGTTTTCCCATTCCTTCCAAGAACATTTGCCTAGATGCTAATGAGCAAACCCTTCTATTCTTGGGTTACTAGAGTGGTCCTTGAATAAAAGACCTCTTCAGGTTGGCCAACTTGTAACAGTTTTATTTTTAAAAATAGCAGCTATTTCTTCATGAAGTTCCTGAATCAGAATTGATAAGTTTATGTTGTGATGGCTTTTCCTTGTTTTGTTTATATGCAGGCTCTAAGGCGTTCCATGTCTTCAGAATATGTCTCAACCTAAAATAAAACAAAATATTGTACCTGTTTCAGACAGCTATGAGCTATGAAGATGTTAAAAAAAATGATGAAGCTACACATAATGGTCTGAAAATCACAGCTCAACAAACACCTTGCAAATCTTGCATTTTTATTGCAATCTCATAGAATTCACTACTCATTGCAGTCTTAAAGGACCCACTCAAGAGATAATTATATGGCTCTTCAGTACCATAATAAAATCTCTGTACCATGGTTATTGAAAAAAGATTGAAAATCCTTTGAAAATATTAGTATAGCCTCAGAAAGCAGGAACAACTAGACTATAACCTCAGCTATGAACTCATGCCCCAGTATTTCAGACTGGGCTTTGCATGTCTGTCTTTTGTTGAAAGAGCTCTTCCTGAGCTATTATGGAGAGAATAAATAACTCTTTAGACTCTTGACCTTTTTAGAACTCTTCCTGACTCTTGAAGATCAGGAAGGGTTCAAAATGGTTCTTCAGAAATTTTGCTCATTTTGACACCTACCCCATTTATTTTAATGTCACTAAACATGTTGTGAAATGCAGTCTCTCACATTTAGGCTACAGACAAAATCCAACAAAATGTTGTTTAGTGCCCCAGAACAACAACCCAGCCCTCAATACCAGTGTTACAGAAACAGCAAAAACCTTTTAAAATCTCGCTGTTCCTCCAGGTCCAGCAAATCTTTCACCTCCTCAAGCTATAAATTTCCACAACCAGCACGTCCTGTAGCTATTACTTTGGTATTCTTTTATGTCATCAGCATTTAAAAGAAATTCTGAGTAATGCAGCAGTCTTTAAGACGCATATGTCATTTCAATGGTTTGTGGCAAGGGAGACGGGAACCACTCTAAGTCCTAGGAAAAACAATATGGATATTGCTCTCCACTGCCTTCCATCACACAAACATTCCTTCCCTCTCTGTCCCACCTCCTAGATCCTTCAGCCACCACCCCAGGCACAAAATAGACCTGCTGGATCTCACCAGGGGAACTGTCTGGGCTTTGTGGCCACAGTAGACCCTGCAGATCACTCTTCCCTGCTGACTATGGATACTGATCCTCTTCTAGTGGTGGGGATGGCTGTATTCAAACAACCCCTTCTGGGAAAAATAAACCAAAAGCCTGGTTTAAAGCTTTTGAACACCAAACACCAGTGAAAGCTACCTGAATTTCCTCAGCAGAAAAGAACAGCTGGCCTCCTGACCACACAACACTCAAGCAAGAAATCTTTTTGAGGATTTATGCATCTATGATCAGAAAACACCATACAACTGGTGCATAGGGTAACCAAAATGTTATTTGTGAAATAATCAGATTTAGATGTTCAGGCAGTCTATGATTTTATAAGTTATCAGCAAGGGTCTTGCCCTGCCTCTGCACCACTTGCAGTGATAGGAAGTTCCTTTGCAGTCCTTAATGGTCCAACACATAGGCAATAGAACATGTTACATAACTACAGAGCTCTTCTGACCTACCCTGAGGTTGTTTTTAAGGAACAGGTCATTTGTGACTACATGAGTTGGCATTGGCCATCTGTTATTTCTGTATTGGATCCTAGTTCTTTGTTTTAAACAGTTATCATCAGTTTCTTAGCTGAGGAGAAGAAATTTTGTGGGAGGAGGACACCTAGTGATGTGATATATGTTTACATGCTTAGCTGTTTCCATGCACAGTTGGCCTGGAGCACGGGTGAGTTAAAGAGGATTATAAGAGTTTTAAGTGTGCAAGTGTGCAGCTGACTGTACGATAAAATAGTAGACCTGGGGATTTGACAGGACAGCATCCAAAACAACAAAACATTCAAAACAACAGCCACATAAATTCAACCACGTAATTATGAAATCAACCTCTATGAAATTATATACTGCAAAGACTTAGTGATATTGCCATATTTCTCATCATTTATGATCTCATCTCCAAATCTGGATTTATACTGGCACTAGTCACAACTTACTCATGCAAAATGACCCTTAAAATAATGATACTTTTAGCAGCAAAGGTTTTCCATTGCACTTTAAAGATGCTCAGCATAGCAGAAACTTTGAAATATAATGATGGTTCTCCTTTTAAATTATTTTCTTAAATCCTTTTTAAAATTCTCCCAAAAGCAATAATTACATCTCAAAAAGATAAAAATCAAAGCTGTTATTCTGCATTATAACTTGTTTCAACTAAGATTCATCAGTGAAGCACAAGAAATTCAAAACTATGGACAGACAAATACAGCAATCATAATAGTCATCACTAGTACCTGCTATAAATTTAATATTACTTGGGGAAAAAATGCTGTATATCACCAATATAAAACAAGTATCAAACTCATGCAACGTCATTCACAACTGCATTTGTACAATTTGTAAACACAACACCAAATGTCCTTTTTCACATTTTTCAGAATAAAATAAAGTCATTATGGTAAAATAATAAAAATTTATGTAAAAGAGACAGTTAATGATTTTCAAGGAAAAATAAATTATCAAATACATTAGTTAAATAAGGACCAATTTTTTTTAAGCCATAGAAAAGCTTGGGAAGGACATATGTTTGCTTTTTGTTGTTGTTCTTGCTGTCTTGTTTTTTCAGGCCTAAAATTAATTGCACCAGTAAATTTATAGAAGCATTTTGAACATGCTGGTTTTCCTACTTGTGCTTTAGTGGCATAACTAGCATGTCCCATAAAATCCACTTTCATACAGAAGGATATAGAAAGATTGTCTTTGAAAGATATTGCCAAAAATGAACTTGCATTTTGAGTAAAACCAGAGGTGTCCATGGAGATTGCTACCTTCAGTGAGATGTGTAACAAAGAAAACACCCACAGATAAAATGGCTCCTGATTTCAGTCCTCGTATGTATGGAAAAAATACCGCCATAATTCATATTATGAGCATTCCAGGAATAAGTTACATCACAGGGTACATCCAGAAGGATAAAAAAGTTTGTGGAAATCATATTAATAAATCATATCCCTGACTTTGGCCTGTAATCCAACAGTTTGTACTAGTTTTTGAGTTTGTTTGTTTTTTTTTTAATAGTTTATATTGGCAAGCCCTATGCAGTACAAACATTAAGTAAAACAATATATTGATGGAATTTATCAGAAGTAATAAAAAGTAGCATCAAGACAAGAATTTACCTGCTATTTACTTTGACAACTAGCTTATTATTGCTATAGCTACAGACATCCATGTAAGATACTTCTCAGTATTTCAATGCAAACTTAACCCTGTGAGAAGCAAAACATGTTGGGAGCACTGCTTCAGTCTTCTTCATAAGAGCGGTAAGCTAGTGGAATATTCCTTAGGTGTTTTCCACAACCTCCTAGAAAATCTATGTAAGTAATCACAGTACTGAAATTACTGTGGGATTTGTGAAAATAATTCTGTATTTCCTGATGGAGCTGCAAAAAGCTTTTTTATTTATCAAACTAGGAAAAAAAAACCCCAAACTTTACTTATTTCACTTCACAACAAGAAAACTTTGTTTATTTCACTTCTTTGCCTTGCTTCTTCTGTTTCAATTATTTATACACTGCAGACATGTTTCTTTAAGGGTCTGAAAGTGCTGAGCCGGAACTGGGAACAGAGGATTTGAGGGAAGGCAAGTCCTAGCACAGCTGAGGTTGAGCAGGGCACGACACAGAAGAGCAGAAACTTGATGATGGCAGCATTGTCAGTAGTGTCATTGATTATGACAATATGATAGTATTAATGATTGAATTTCTGGATCATCTTGTATTGCAATAGAGTGGATAAATACAAAGCTATTTGTTTTTCAACATCTTTTTTTTTTTTTTGCTGTTTTTAATTACTGTCTTTATATTTGAAGTATCTGCTACTTACATTAATAGCAAAAATTTAACTGGAAAATAAATTTTTGTTGTACTTTATTTCAAGTCATACAGTGAAAGAATAAGAAAATTATTGTCAGTAGAAATTAGGTTAAAAAAAAAATCAAACACCACCTTATTTTATCACATTTCAGAGCCCAAATAATGTATTTTTCTCAGTTTATGCTACTGGACTTTATATACCTGTAGACTGTCTGAAGACATTCTTTGTGAAATCCACTGAATTTTCTACTATTGCGTATTGTTGCATTTCCTCAATAATTAACACTGGGATGCAAAGTATACAATAGTTTTCTATAGAGAGAAAAATCCTCTAAATTTATTCTTAACAACTGAAAGTCTTTAATTTCAGCTGATATAGTCCACTGAAGTTGTCAGCATCCAGAATACTGAGCAACTTTTTAAGGAAAAGTAATGCTAGGTGCCTTACAGTCTCATTACCATAAATTACTCCTATACTCCATTGATTATTCAAATAACAGCCCATTTCCCTCACACATTGAAAAATCCTTTCAAGAAAAGAGAAAGTTTCTCTGTCATGCAGAAAATTTTCATTCCAAAGTTTTCTAAACAAAATTGGCATTGACATTGCTGTGATTATTACAGTCAAGCTTCTGATTTTTTAATATTTTCAGCCTGACAGATTTATTTCTTCTCAAATAAAAAAAAAAATCCTTCCTAGAATAAAAATATATGGCTTCCTTATATTTTCTGATTCTGAAAATTACCAGGTGCCAAGCTGTGAACATAAGGAAATTGAAGACCCTTGAGGGTGACCTTAAGAACCACAAAGGTGGGGAATTGTGATATAGTGGTTTAGGCAATTTCATTGCAGCTGCTTGGTTCTCGAAAAATGAGAAATGGGTTTTCTATTACTAAATATAATGAATTCCCTTTCTGTCCTGTCACAAATTGTCAAACTTCATTAATGAGAAGAAAGATGTGGCACATACACATATAAAAAGTAATATGAATATACATATTTAAAATGGAGAAATGCTGCATATTGCTACAGGAGGATTCTAACTCTGCATCAGATACTGCATAAATCTTTGTAAAAAAGATATTTCGAAATTAGCCACAATTGCAATATAATGTCACTTCTATATATTCAGAGCAATTTGCTACTGTTTGCCAAAGAATTACCTACACGTTTTTCTGGTGCATAGATGCAGCTCAGTGGCTGTACTTCAGAATATTTAAACCACATTTACCTTTAAAGCTTTGGGTATTCAATGGAACAAGACACCTGTTTTTATAATTTTGTTTAAATATTTTATTGAATGGGGGTGTAAAATATACCATAATTAAATAAAATTATTTGCACTTTTGCCTTTGCCACTACATTAAATTCATTGTGGCTCGTTTTGATCATGAGGACAGCACTAGCTGGTTTTTGTTCTCCTAACAATATATGAATGAACGTACTGTCAACAGGAAAGATTCAGATTGTGCTTGACCATCACTGTAAAATAATTCTCATTTAATTTGGAGTTACAGCAATAAAAAAATAGAAGGAATCCACTTCATTTGAATTCCCATTTACCCCCAGCCTCAAGCTTGGGCTTTTGGTAATTACATTGTTCTGGGAATGAAGGTGGTGACTGGAATCATGCAGGGGTTCCTACATGTGCATACAGCCCAATGAATGCATTAGATATCCTCAAGGAAAAAATGATATCACTTTTATTTT
Source organism: Regulus satrapa (assembly GCA_013396955.1). Lineage (NCBI taxonomy): Eukaryota > Metazoa > Chordata > Aves > Passeriformes > Regulidae > Regulus > Regulus satrapa. The sequence goes on from VWZN01004600.1 coordinate 153,122, forward strand.
ATAGGCAGGATGCATTACCCTGTGACCCACAACCCTTTCTGGCACAGTTCCCAACTTAACTAATTTTTTCCCAACCTAATTTTTTTTTTTTACTCTGTTGAGAACTAATTGTATTTAAACTTTCCAGAATGCAGAAGTAATATTTAGACAATTAGTAATGCAAGATTTCTACAACTACAGAAATGAAGTGTGTCATACACTTGTATGATCCTTGTTGACAGAAAAAAATGCTGCACATAATTCAAAATAACCTGCTGAGAGGAAACCTGAAACTGCAAGGTCTGAACCAGAGGCAGCAGAGAAGTCTGATCATCTGTAAAAGAGTTTTCTCTTCGCTGGAGTAGACCAACACAGCTTATTTGCAATATGTGCTCAAAATCCTGCAGTCCCAGGTCTCATGTCACAGTATTCTGGTCACGTCCTCTACTCCAATAGACCCTGCTCACAGAGCACCAGCTCTTGAGGCTCATTGAAAGTATCTGAAAGTGAGGACTTGTTTCTTTCCAAGCTGTTCTGCAATCACAGACTCCACAGGAGGTTGTGTCCCTGTATCTAACCTCTTTACTCACTACCCAAATCCTCCACAACATTAATTAGATTGATGCTGCATTAGAAAGGATTTTTCTTCTTGCCTTCTCTGTGGTTGCCTCAGAAGTGTCAAATCTACATCAAACCTGATCACTGGATGTGCTCCATGGCCTCCCTCAGGGCTCCCGAGGTCCATCTGTCCTCAGCCTACACATCCAACCTTCCTTGCAGTAGAAACCAAGGCAGAACAGGCACGGCAGGGAGTTGTTCAAATGCACCCAGCTGTTAGTTGTGTGCAAAATCAGCGCAGCAGCCTTAATCATTTAAACATAGCCAAAGGGTCTTTGCAAATTACTTATGCCTGAGAAATTTTGCTCTAGCACTTCTTCCTGTTATGTACTTAGAGTATTACTCTGTCCTATTTATGCAGGACATGCTCATTTCTGCTGCTTACTTAGCAATCCTGAATTTGAGAGACAGTCTAGAAAATCTGGTAAAGTTTTCATTTCTAGAAATTAAATCAGAAACAGAATATTTGCATGTATTAATACATAGGAAATCTAAATTACAATTCTGAAGAGAGTTATATTCCCAAATTATGCAGCAGTCCATTGCTACCTGTACCTGTACTCAACCTTACTTTTAAACAAACTCTTGGAAACAAAGCAAGCTTTATCTAAATAAATGTGAATTTTGGTAGTGTGTTTTATGTCAGTTATTTTTCACAGATGGCCATATTGGAGATATCACACAAATAAATGCAATTGCAAAGATCTGAAAAAGGGAAGAACCAGTAAATCCAGTTCAAGTCACCAGTAATTTTGCTAAAATTAACAGAACTATAAAGGAGTGAAATCGATATCTGTTAGGAGTAAAGGATTGGTTCTTAGGGTGAAGATCCTTATGAAATGAAAGATGACTCACTATTAATTTATAGGACTATTGTTTGGTCCTTCTGGTTTTCTTGTATTTATGAAACTGGAATTAGTCCTTTTAACTGAAGACACCGGTTGAGAGCCTCACCTGGTGCAGTACCACAGAAGACAATCAGCCAAATATTACCACCTATCAATCTTGGGGGAACTGGATCTACTTACACTATGACGATAAAGTGTCTGTACAGCATCTGTCTCGCAAGCAGTTGCATGCACAGAAACAGCGACATCAGCAGCCCTATAAGTGGCAGAGATTTTCAGTTTTCTCAGCATTATCTGCAGCGACCTCTAGTGGGAAAGAGCAGCAAGGCTTCCATTTCTTCCCAGACGACAAAATCCCACTTCATTCTTCTAACTATCCTGCTAATCTATCCATGCTCTGAAAAAAAATTCTTGTTTGGGCATAACCAGATAAAATACGAGTGAAAAAGAAGCATCAGAAGATGTGCAGAAGCCGACAGCTTGCACTTAGCAGGACGGAGTTCACCTGGTGATAAAGAGGTTGGTCTCCCCACCTGGTACTCTCCCAGTAGTCTACTCCACCTGTCTCACCATCAGAAGGACCTGTAATTCCCAAGACATTTCAGCTACTCCCTTTCTGGTCACACTTGACCTGTGGAAATGCCTACACATTTATTTGCACACCCAGTGCTCAGTCCAGACACTGGCACCAGGGGCACACACACTGCTGTGGTCCATGGTCCTGTTCCAGGGACTGGCACTGGTTTTCAGTCACTCTAGTACCTCCAGTGGCTGGCGGTAATCCAAAGACACAGGGGTAATCCTGGCCCATGATCTGAGTCTAGTCACTGACATCCGGACACCTCCGAACGCCATCCCCTCATACCAAATGGAGAATCCCTCATCCAGGAAAAGGGTTAAAATATCTTTTAGTAAAAAGACAGACTGATGAGAAGCAGGTCATGGCCAGTGAAGTGCACATGCAACCAGGCCTCTTATTCCCTCCTGCTTTCCATGCTCTCATTCCTCCCCAAATCATCTACATCTCTCCCTTTCCTCACCTTTGGTTTCTCCCCCAAGCATCCCATAGTAAGTCCTGTGCAATCCCAAAATGTACTGCCTTGCTTCCTGTAATGCACCCTGCTTTACTAGGTAACAGCCCAAAAGGTGCTTCAGAACCGCTCATCACAATATGTGTCATCCTAGAACAGTGGAGCTGTGGCTTTCCTGGGGCTGCCCAGGGAGGGAGCAGGCAGGGTATCCCCTACTCTGAATCCACAGTTTGGGTTGCTGTCTGCCTTTGAGTATCCATGTGCTCCTCTGGGCCCATGGAGACTGGCCATTGATGGCTCCTGTGAAGGCCTGGGAGCAACCTGTCAGGATAATGTTTGGAGTCCCCTCCACCCACCTCTTTCTCTTCCTTTGTGGGTAAGGAGTTTTTACCATGTAACCTAAAGGACAATACAATGAAAAATTTGTTTATGCTTAGAAAGTTATTTACTACACTCCCATGAAGAGCTCAAAGGTCATTCCTTAATGATCTTATACACTATATTTTCCACTTGGCAACTGAAGTACTGTGAGAAATAACATCCCTGTACTGTAAAGAGAAGAGAACAAGTTGGGACAGCCTGAAGCAATAAATTCCCTTGCCCTCCATGAAAAAACAATGATGCCAACCAAGTTACAATTGGTAAAAACATTAGCAAACATTAACATGAGAATTTAGAGCCATTTTGCATAAGATTAAAAGACAATAATTCAACAAACAAAATACACTGCTGTACTTATTTAAATTGTATTTCATATTTCCTAGGGACATAACTTGAGTAGCACTTACTGACTGACAGATGTCAGGTTGTCTCTGCATAATTATGAAAAGAATCTTCTAGAAAATACTGTTTACTACAGAAAAAGTAGTGCTTGAGCTAAAAGCTGATGGTCACATTTTCTTTTTAATAAATTTCTCAGGTCAAACACAGTTGAAGCAAGTAGTGTAAATGTAGAATTATAAATCTGAAATAAAAATTTTTATAAAGTATGCTAAAAAGAAAGTACGGAAGACTGACCCTGTTTTCTGTGGAGTTCCATGACAATGAAAGAAAAAAAAAAAAAAAGCTATTTTTGTCAAAGTATAACATGAGTTTGGGGTATCATGAATAAGAGTCCTATATAATATAAAAACTGCCTCAGAATCACCAGGCTGTATTTCAGCTGTTATGATAAAGAAATATATGGAGAGTTTTAACAAAATGGGATCTCACTAACCAGTAAATGCTGAACAGAGCTGGTTTTTTTTTTTTGTTTTGTTTTTAATTGCTATTACATGGTTACATTGCACTGATCAGTTATCCCTCACTCAACCCCAAAATGCCTTCAGACTCTGTAGCAGCTTTCCTCAGCTGTTCTACCTCAGTGTGGGGGACTTCTTCAAGACCTGGGGTTATTTCAGCTGACCCAAAAGGTGGACGTTCTTGGCTGCACTAAGAGTATAGTATTGTCTTTTACGAGTTAGAGGCAGTGAGAGGGCAGAAGCAGTTTCTTGTAAGAACAGTCAGGCTCTGGAGAAACAAGATTGATGGCCAGTATTAACAGTAAAGATAAACCCAAGGCAGGGTGCCAAGCATTACACAACTTGCATTTGGTAGCCCTGCCCCAAAAGCCATCCCAGTTCTCATATATCCTGCTGTGCTGTGGCTAGTCAGATGCAGTATTTCTCTTACCACACACACACAGTAGGTTGAGTTTTGACCAGGCAATATTTTATGTTTGTTTCTATGCGTTGTCTAAAAATAAATCTCGGGAGTCAATCAAAACTTATGGTTGGGAAGCATCCAACCTGAAGTGGAGATAAAATGGTAAAACACTGGCAAAACTGATGAAAACATCCCAGGTTTATCTATGCCTCAGGCTGATACATAAGTGTTGCTTCCCTTCAAAACCAGGTATATGCATTAAACAGCTTATTCTTATATGCGGCTGTGCAGGACTTTTAGGTTGGGCAGGATCTGTAGTTTGCTTTTAAAAGTGAGCTTTATACCCTTCAAGAAGAACTAAATAGTTCTTAATGTATTTATTTTTTGTGGTACTCAAACCTGTCCCTAATAAACCTGGTGCTAGGTAACTTCTTTATACTTGCCTCCTGATAATGAATCATGTACCTCATGTACCTGAGGAGACAGAAAACAATTCTTAGTTGTCATTCCTAACAAAATCAGTCATACTTTTCTTACTGGTTATCAAATTAATATGTTCTCTCTTTGAAACTGATTTACAGGATGAACAAGTATATGGAATACAAGGCAAGTATAAAAAAAAAAATGAGCAAATGAATCATCCTGGCACTCTATTTGGAGCTCTTCACAAAACAGAAGGCTGAAGTGTGCAATAAAGTAATTATAAAATGCATCATACACACATACATCGATTAAATCATGTTTGTATTTTCACAGTACTTCAGTAAGCCCTAGCCATGAACCATGAGACGCCATTTCAATCAGAGTGATATAAGTGAAAAAAAGATTACTCTTCTCCAAGACAATTACTCTGAAAAGCATCTCAGCTGTAGAGTGTAACAAGTGCTTACATGCAGTTTCCCCATAGCTTAAATTATAAGAGTACAATTTTGCTGTCCTTACAGAATGATGTTAACCCATTATTTAGAAGTCAATTACAAAAATGGTGAGGAATTGGATTATGGCATCGACAGGAAGCCATGCACCACTGAGCCAGCCCACAACAATTTCTGATCATTCTATATCTAAAAACGAAGTCACTTCTGCTCTTGCAAGTCAAATTATTTCATTGTGTAGAAATGACATGTCTTTGTCTCATATCCCAGAAGATGGCAGCAGTCCCACAGTATTTTATGTATCTAGAAATGCAGTTGCTCTCAAGTCTTTCTTACAGCTTTCTCTATTTAACCACTAAAGAAATAAATATTCCTAATCATCATTTTGCTGTTAACATGGAGTTTGTACCTTTCAACTTACCACCTATTCATGGTAGTGGTTTAAAAAATTATTTTAAATGAGACTAAAACAAAATTAATTTCACTTGTATTAAAACACCTTATTAACAAACTTCTACCAAGAAAAGCATAAGGACTTAAAGAGCACAATTACCTGTCTCAAACATTGTTAAGGCCATAGAAAGACTTGCCAGGAGATAAGAGACTGTGGGGCACTAACCCCAGTCCTGGTGGAGGTGAGATCTGGCTAATGCATCCAGGCAGAAATTCCCACTGTGACTAAGTGCGTAAAGAAGTGTTCATATCACCAGTCAAAAAATGGGTCACTCCAAACTCTGGATGGCATCTGTGATTCCCGGACCCACCCATCCCCCAAATTTGCCTTTGTGGATACCTGGAACCTGGTCTGTAAGCTAAGCCACCACGATGGGATAAGATATCTTAGAAGTAAGATGAAGGTGGTCTGGATGTCAGCTCAAACCTACTAGGGGTTAACAAAACGGGGAGAGATTAACAAAGCTAAGGAAGCAGAATGTATCATATATATATATATGTATATATATATATATCATATTTCAGAATGTGAAAATGGACACAGAGAATACAGAAGAACACAGACACAAGAAAAGGCAACCCTGCTGAAATCAGCTCGGACTGAGTAAAATGTCATTCATTTGGGTAAAAAAGCCACCAAAGGAAAAGAAAGACTGACCATGGGACTAATCAGCATTAGAAGTGAGGGACTCATTGCCAATAGAATAAGAAAACTGGTAGTCAATAAGCATTAAATCATTTGTTTGCTAAATTGTGTAAATAGTGAAAAGCTTTTATCAACCTGAAGACCCCCACAGCTGAGAAGGCAAGGGTGAAGAAGAACCAATGGGATGCAGTTGGATCCATTGGTGATAACTATCTTCTGCTTGATCTCTCTCTTTGTTTCTCTCCCCCCTTCCTGTCTTTTCTATTTCTTTCTGTCTATCTCACACTTACTTTTAAATAAAAATCTGTATTATTTGCTTTGACATATGGTCTTGTCGGAACCTTAATTTGGGAAGATACATCTCTCATTAATTGTATCATAAAACATGCAACACTATTTATTTAGTGTTTACTGATACTGAGGAGATATTAAAAAATACAAAAATTCTGTGCTTATCTTAAATATTACAGTCTGTTTCTCCAGCTCCTCCATAGAGGTTTAACAGAAGCCTGAAAGAATCTTTAATAACAAATTTTAAAAAACAGACAAACCAACAAATAAACCAACAAGATATTTTCTCAGATTTGCAGTTAAAGTTCATCAATCAATTTTTAAAAAGCTGGTTGCTTATTTTTCTTTAAAAATGAGTAATTTAGACAACAAGTATACTGAAGCACTTTTAATTAATTCAATTACACTTTTCATTCCATGACATAAAGAAAACAATATGTTCTCACCATATATAACCTGTAACTAATTGTGACACTCAGTTTCATCAGCACTAATTGACACACACTGAATGCTACAGAAGGAAAGTGCAATCTCAAGACAATCTCTTGTGTCCTGAAATATCTTGCTAACAGGCCAGACTGTCAACAGATGTTGATGAAGCCCAGGACTACAGATGGATTTAGTGTTTGACATTAGAACTGCAACCACTAACTTTATATTCTTTTCATCAACTTTAGGCCCATATTCTAGAATCTCTTTGAGAATCCCTTTCTTGGTTTCATAAGGAGTCCTCAGAACATTTTGGAATTTTCAAGGCACAAATACTAGACTGAGGAAAGACTCCTAGTCAACTCTGAAAATTATTGTTAAGAACTGAATAAAACTGCAAAAGTGAAGAAAAAGGTGGAGATGTACAACTTAAATGACTAAAACCTCAGTCATTATAACTACCAACTATTAAAAAGTCAGACAACAATATTTGCCATTTGAAGTGTGCAAAAAACTGTTTCTCACAATGTTTCCCTTAGAGATACCAAATATTTTAGAGCTCAGATTTTCAGTTTTCAAATATATTTCAATTATTTAAGGAGATTCCTGGTCTGAGTAAGTGTAGAGAAAAGTTTGAAAAATGTTGCCAAACATAGTTTTTAAAAACAGTACAAGGCAATCTTTGCAATGCTCTGGCACGACAGAATTTTTAGGCAACTCGTTACATTAGGTACTCAGTGGCAGTTTTGAAAGCTCCAACTTGGCAATGAATGAAGCAAACTGAATTCTTTTTTAGGACTGAAACCAGAACTATGAGTTTTATGGTATTTATCTTAGTCTTCCTTTACTTTTTTTTTTATTTTGAGAACTTGAAGTAACTACAAAACAAACAATCAAAAGCTAACACACTTAAATGTTTGCTTCCAGTTTCTCCCCTCATTTCATAACTTTCCATAACGCTATCTAGAATGCATTTTAGAGTCCTGGTTTCTAAAATCTTAACATTTAAATTTTAAAAATACATTTCATATTAATTTTAAGAATTTTCCCTTCACTCACAATCACTGCTGAGTTACTAAAGCAAACCAAAGAGATGAGAGAGAAGAAGAAAAGGAAGAGATTGTCTCCTATTAATTGCTGAGATGGATACAACTACATTAATAAAAGTTGTTACTGCTTATTAGGAAAATACATGACAGCTATCTTCAAGTTGTTTCATGCACAATATATATATACTTTGATACTTTGCAATCAGACAGACAATTTTCTGAACTTCTCTGTGAAATCACCTAGCATTACAGAAATGTTATTCTCAACATAGAGAAATATTTGGCAGTCAGATCATAGCAATCTTCCTCATCACTTAGAAATGTTGGCATCCTGTTGTATTGAAGTTTTACTTAACTATTTGGTATGATTAAAATATCATAGTTAGAGGGCTTAATATGAAATGTCTCTATGAGCTAAAATAATCATGTATTATCAAGATGAAAGTCACACAAAGGGACTTATTCTGTCCTGATTACTCTAAAATTAGTTCTATAATAAAGTTACCTTGCAAGTGATTTATCTACAAGATAATAGGATAACACTTCTACTTTGAATCACATAGCCATGATAGGGATGAAGATCAATTTTAATAGTTAAATTGTTAATTTTATGTTAATTTTAGCACATGAAGGTCCATATACTATAAACAATCACAAGTGTTATGAGAATAAAGGACAGAACATGTTCAAAATTGTGAAAGCACATACAAACTGTATTTTTAAGTTACCCTTGGTAGCAAAGCCAGCGTATGTAGTTCCTTCTTCTCAGTATTCTCAGCTCTCTGACTCTCTGAAGGAATCTCTTCTGACTCCTTCATAAACTCCATCTTCCAGATGTGCTGGGACAACTTTTATGGATAATTTCATTATTGCAAAGATCTCCATTAAAATAGTCAGTCCTCACAAACAAAAGTGTTACTTTAAGCTGCTATTTTCACTGGTCTTTTATATAAAAAAAACAGGAAGATTGTTGCAAATGAGGGAGAATAAGACACAGCAAGCAAGCAGATACCACAGAAAAATTAGGTGACTCTAAAAAATGGCTACACTGCAAAGAAAAGCATGCCATGTGGCTCCATCTAATAGGTCATATTACCATAGCAGTGAGAAACAGAAACAACATTCATTGTTTGTTTTCTCAGGGAATAGCTGCAACAAAGCCAACATGGTTGAACTGGTGTGAAAATTGAGCTATTTAAAAATCATGTGATAATAACTGTACGCAGGCAAAATCTGGTCCTCTGAGAGATGTGCAAGCGTATTTTGGCCCTATGTGCCAAGAGAACAGGTCACCCTGCCACCCACTGATGCCGGCTAGAACAGTTGCCCAGCTGCAAATAAGGTGATGGTTCTGCAAGAAGAAGGTTTCTAGATACTGAAGACACCTCTATATCTTGCTAGCATCCAATGAAAAACTGGGTTGGCGGATACCCCCATAGTGTGTTATTCCACTCACACTCCAGACTGAATTCATGATCCTGACTTTGCTTTCAAGTGCAAGTCAGGTTAGTACTGCATGCATCTATTTCAGCCTTTACTCCCACAAGTAAATAAAAAATTTTCAACCATTCTTAATTGATTGGCAGAGAACAACCCACTGCCCCACCTTATTTTAATTGTTAATAGGCTGCATCCGTGGCACACGGAGAAATAGAGAACTGTTCTGAATACCTGGTCTCTTCATAACGTAAATATCTCAAAATGAAACAGTTCATATTTCAGCATAACTGCAAAGTTCATCTCTTATAGTAGATTATTTTCCCAAACACTGATAAAATTATTAAGCAGCAGAAGTCAGAGAACTGATCTCTGCAGGGTGTCATGAGAAACACACTCAGTAATTTCTTATTTATAATTACTATTGGGACTTGTCACTTAATCAGCCCTAAATTCATTAGTTCCAAGTTAATTATCACACTGGATAATTGATCAAGAGGCCATGCAACACTAAGTCAAATGCCTCACAAGAAAAAGTCTACTATGTCAAAAATATTACTGTTATCAACCAAACTTCCAGCTTTATCAAAGAAGTGGCTCCATAAGCCTCCAATCTATCACTTTGCCCGGGATCAGTATCAGAGCCGATCAATTAATCACTTTTTGCATTATTTTATTCACTCTTATTGATTCTGGTGCAGTGCTAACTTCCTGCCAGCTCTGGAAGCTTCTTGGCCATCTGCTGGATGAAGCCCTTTTGGACTTCTGGTTTAAACCTTCTGACATTATTAATATCTCTATTCTGAATAGCAGCTTAGTTACAACATGTTTACTTGCAATTCTTCAACAGAAATACATCTTCTGTTTGACTTTTCCTAACTGCAGAACATAAGCATAAAACTAATGGAAAACCCAAAGTTTTTAATTGTTTCTGAAAACACAATACCTGCCTAAAAATGAGCCAATACTATTGATACATTAACACTCCTCTTAATCCTTAAATATTTCTTTACATTGTACAAAGTACTTCTGAAATGTGATATTTTTGCTTATTTGGTGCATTTTAAGGGCAAGGGGAACTGTTACTTAGTTTACATTCCAATTTGCCATGAAGGTTTGTGCCATGCAAATGCCAAACATGATGGCAATGCTTAGAGATGAACCGAGGGTACATCATGGCTGTGCCAGTGTAGAAAAGCAGCTGAATGTCTGTGTTCTGCTCACACCAGGTACATGATATTTGATGTGTGTGCATAAAACCAATACACACATGCCTCAGGATGGAATTTCCTGGCTTCTGTGCATTGAATTTTAGGTAACTTTGTTCTGGAAACTGCATACATTTGCAGAAATGAGTGCTGAAATTCTGATCTCAGGAGAGTCTTTCTCCAGGCTATTACCAATCTCTGTTTCTACCCCTGGATTTTGTTGCTTATTGACATCAATTGTTTTAGTATTGATTTAATCTTTCCTGAATTTTAAATAATTTCTTCAATTGTTTCCCCCTCTTCCCCCCCCCCCAAAAAAAAAAAAAAAAAAAAAAAAAAAAAAATATTAAAACTAAAAAAACAAAATATATCTAA
>VWZN01004600.1:164024-175738 GCA_013396955.1 Regulus satrapa
TTTAGGACTAAAAAAGTCCTAAAATTCTAAGAAGAAAATAAATGCTTTATTACTGGCAGCACTTTTTTTTTATGAGAACACAGTGAATCTGCTTGTAGAATATGTTTAATGCAAGTAAAACCCTCCTCCATGGAGGCTCTTGAAAAAATGGCAAGTGGTCAGTGATGACTGAGGAGCAGAGCTTGTCCACAAAGTCTAGAATTATTAGTGCATTCAGCACATGAAGTGCCCCACCCAAACTGGGGCACCCCAAATCTGGATTGACAGAGGTTTCTGATAGTTTCTTTACAGTCTTATTGAATTGTTCAGGTACAATACACTTTGAGTCATCAATAACTCCCCTGTTAAGAATTGCTGATGGCAGTAAAACTTTGCAAAGCAACTACATTTCTGCAGAATTCTTGTTGCCTGTTGATCCAGATGTTCCTGGAATCAGTCTTGAGACAGCTACATCTTTACGATGCCAGATGACACTAAGCAAATATGTTCTGTAAAGTGTATAAGTAAACAGTCAAGTACTGTTCAGGTGGCTTTTAAGGAGTTCTAAGTTGTAACAACACAGTTTCATTCTCAGTCCCGAGGCACCGTCATTGCTGGTAATAAAAAGGAGGTTTAGCTAGCATATACTACTGCTGCCTTCCCCCCCCCCTCCCCCCCCAAGACCTATATGTGAACTAGAAGAAAAGGAAAACCCAGGGAATTTCATTTTGGCAACACCACCACAGCTAAAAGGAGCTTGCCATTTCACTCTCAAACTAGAGTCTTTTACAGGAATTCCTTTGCACCGCAGAAAGGAGGCAAATTTCCTATTACCTTAAACATTAAATCACAAGTGCAGAAATCTCAGGGGTATTTTGCTACTTTGCACATACAAAATTCTTTTGACACAGTCATCTCAATTTTTATAAATACAGGGAAATTCCCTTTGCAGAAATATAAGAGTCATTCTTGGTTGAAAAGGAAAGCACAATATTTTGTCCCAGTTGACTGATGGATCAGAGCATCTGCGTACAGATTCCCACTTTGTTACAGGCTTGTTTTGTGCTGACAGCATTAGAAATTCCATTAGTATTACATTAAGTAGTTTTGGGCTAAATTTATCAGCATCAAAAGTCCTTAATTATAAAATTGAAAAAGATAAAAGAGTGAGTAAATTTTTAAAAAATTAGAGAAGTTGTTTAGAATTAGGTGATTCATATTCAGAGTTTATTTAGTTAATAAGTGGTGTCTTTATCTTGATTTTCAAATAAATTAGTAGATTACACATAGTGCTCTAATAATTCGGCCTAGTTATTGCATTCTATGTACTGTGCAAATTATTTGTTTCAATTATCTGCTGAAAGCAAAGGAGTCCTTTTAGGTTTTTTGAAAGGGAAGGTAAAATTAAAATTCAGCTGTTAGAGATTTTTGCTTTTCTGAAAGATAATATTTAGCTATTCTAGTATATCTATACACTTTTAAGTTCTTAGCGGCATGAAGTACTAAATTAGAAAATGCCTCAAACTACTTCTAATGAAACAGTAATGTTGGATGTTTCATCAAACAACCACTGGTGCAATTTATTATCATGCCTAAATTAATGAAGGCTCCAAGGACTGATGAAGTAGCTTACATTTTTTACAATTACAAGGTCACAGACAAACAATTATTCCAGAGCAGCCATTTACAATCACACTTTTCTGAGAGTAGTCTGGGTATCTGCCATAGTCTTACTCACATTAGCTTCAGTAAGTATCTCTTAATTAGCTTAGAAGCTCTGTTTTCAATCTTTTATGGTGTAATAATTCATATTACTAGGATATCCATCCTAGTGCTATTTTCTCTATTCCTTCTGCTAACATGAACTGTTTCCCCAATCAGCTTCTCCAGACTCTCATTTTCAGGAACCATCCTTTTGTATGGCTATACTTTGGGAGTTTTAAAAAGTCATCATCAACTCCTTGTAAGAAAGGGTCTCCAAAAAAACACCTTCACCTTCACCCCAGGAATAATAAACCTGGTTTTCTCTGTTTTTAGGCAAAGTAATACTGTTTCTCTGTTGAGGTTCGTGTCCCCCACCACCTTTCAGGTTGCTTTACCATTTCAGGAATCCTTGTTAGGCCAAAGCCTTGGTTAACGCCTCTTTTGCAGTTAAGGTCCCCTTGAGATCATTGAAACACTGTCTGCTCCCGGGAATTTCTGTTGTCTAATGAGGTTCTGTTTCCTAACAAAGAGCATCCCTAGTCTTCATGTACAGTATTCTGGATTGATTCTAATCTGATTTTACTTTGTGTGCTTTATGCATATAATAATAAAATGAATTTTGAGCTTTTGCAAATTTATATTAAATCTGCCTTTGTTGATGTTTTGGTCAGTGATTCTCTAAGCGACCTAGAACACTCATTCACAATGCCCTCTCTTACCTTTCACTTTTCAGACATTTCTTTCAACTTGCTAATGACCTTCATTGTTGCTTTCCCATTGTTACCTATTTAACTGAAAGTCTTTTTAGCAGTTAATTTTACTTTAGGTATCTCAGTATCTGATTTCTTGCTGTGAAAGTCCCTGACTGTAATTACCTTTCTATCCTATGATTAATGCAGCTTTCATACCCTAAATCAATGCTGGTGATTTTCCTGCAATGAGCTCAATGACATCATGCATAATTGTCATTTATTACAGCCCCTTCTCCTTTCCCTGCAATTACATTCCAAGGTCCTTTTACTGACTATTTTCTATCAGCATTCTTTCCTTTTCCCTCATATAATAAATTTGTCAGATACACTCTCTGTGCTGCTTCCTAACACCCTGAGATGAGCCTGGAGCAGTAAGTTAACATTAATACATCTTCTATCACTCTTATGCTTCCCTTTTGGACGAAGTAGCTGGCCACGATGAGGCAAAGGCAGCTTCATAGATATAACATTTCAGCTGCAAGTGTAATAATCTTGCTGAAGTATCCTCACTGCCCTCTACTTTGATCCTGCAATGCTCTCCCACCAGGCTCAGCAGTAAGGACTCCAGACCCATACAAATGATGCAGCATGAGAATTTAAGAAGACAGAAAGGATCAAGCCTCCTGTGCGGAGTCTTAGATCTCCTCCATGCCAGTTTCTTCTTGAATAATGCTGTGTTTTTCCTAGATAAAAGTATGCTGTAAAAACTCTTTTTTTTTNTTTTTTTTTTTTTTTTTTTTTTAAGCAGGGCTTACACTGACTTCCTTCCCACAGCAGTTCTCTGAGTATAGCTGAAGCCAGTTACAGCATTCTATAGCAGCTCTAGAGAGCAGTCAAGACCAGACAGATCAGACTATTTTCACAGTCATTCTTTCAAACTGTCTTTCCCCTTTTCTCAGTCTTGATCTGAACATCTTATTTAAAACAGCAACTTAGATATTAATTATGGAAATATTTCACATGATTTGACATTTGTTTCTTGAATGACATGGGAGAATAAATATTTTATATCAAAGACAAATCAAGGCTAGATCAGAATTCAGTAATTCCTTAATGACATCTATAACGGATACTGACTAAACAATATCCTCACAGTGTAAGGACATTTTACTTGACCAAGGTGTGATCAGAAAGGAAAAGGCTACAGAAAGGTGATCTCACTTTCTTTATCATAGGTTTTGTATGTGGCTTTTTGCTTCATGTGTCGAAAACATAGAATCATAGAATAGCTTGGGTTGGAGAGACCTTAAAGAACTAGTTCCAACCCCCAATGATAATGATTACAATGATAAGACACATAATGATTATAATGATTATAATGATTATAATGATTATAATGATAAGACATAATTCATTCCAAATTATTAATTTCAGGCCATTGTCTCCAGGTATTAAATATCAATTATTTTTTATTTTGTGTAGTAGATAGGTAGGTTAGTTAGTCAATTAACCATAAATATTGTTTTGGGTTCCATGGTTACTCAGGTGATTCTGGCACTTTTCTTCCACACCATTGGTTGCCACGGATACAAGCTGTCATAAAATACAACAGTCAAGCTTGCAGGGGTATAGTCCTCCTGCATGCTGTTCATATATGCAATATACCTTGTTTGACAGAGCATTTGAATCCTGAGGGAACAATCAGTGACGTTCTTTGAGATAACCAAGTTCATAAATTTGTTATAAAGGGAGAGGATACTCACCAAACATAAAATGGATATGACATGGCTACGTTGCCTGAAATAAAGCACTTGGGTACTTTCTGGCACAAGATAAGAATATCCTGATCGTAACTGTATTACAAAATTCCAACCCAGACCAACAGAAACTGAATCAGAGAAGAGTGCTGTCTACAGTTGAGACCAATATTATCTTTCCAACAAGGAAAATCTCCAGCACTGTACAAGAGTTACTTGTTAAAAAGAATCCACAGTATTTGCAAATGTCTGCTGCAATATGTAAACTGACAAAATGAGACAAAAGAGCCTAAAAATGAAAAAAGAGATAAAATAGGAAGGGCATAGAACTAGGCTTACTTATTTTCTGCTCACAAAATTGCAAAAAGAGCTTTACATGGGCATTGGCATGTCTAAGTGTCTAAACTGCATGGAAATACTCAACAGGCATAGTTAACCTGTATTCAGAAATGGAGTCTTTCATTACCTCCATCAGATAGTATATAAAAATAGATGCTCTTTGTAATTTTGCAGTCCACATATATTAAAATAAATCCCTGTATTTTCATTAGAAAACAGCTAAGATCTAAGCTTTAAACAACCTATTCTTCTAGGCTTTCAACAAAACCTAAACTTTTCAGATATAGCAAACAACTTGCTGAAATCTAACAACTTCAAATCTTGTAAAAACTCAAAAATTGTTACTGGGCAAACTATATCATCATAGTTGCAATAATATATATTCTTTACAAGACAGTGTAAAGTATAATTTAGAAACTTTTCTGAATATTATTGCTGTCTGAAAGGACAGATCATGCTTCTGAAGTAGAATGTGACTCTGAATCAAAACCACCTCTCTCCCCGTGAAAGAGAAAGCTTTAATTTTTTTAATAGATGTTCACTTTCTGCTGTAAATTCTAGAAATCCTTATAATTAAATGTCTAAATAAAAGCTTGAATGGGTTTTCTTCTGTCTTGATTTTTTGGGGGATCTATTCTTTTAAATGGATATCTCTTTATTTCCTTGTCTAAGATGCTACGTTTAAGTTATAATTTTTTTTAAAAATCTATACAGGAAATTTGTAGCACTTTCTTTCTAGTGTTAGCTATGTATTATTGACAGTAACTGTTTAAATGTACAAAATGTGAGCAAAAAATAGAAATAACTTTCATGTGTGAAACATACACTATCCTTCTAAAGCTGGATAAAGTTAATGGGCAGTCTTATCATCTGCTTAGGAGCATAAAAAGAAATTCTAGAGACCCGGAGACTGCTGTTTAAAATATTATATTGCAAGTTTAGATGGTTAATCATTCCTATACTAAGATACAACAAAATCTGTGGCAGGAGTCTGATTAGCTGCAGAAGAAGAAAGCCCATTTTGATTATTTCAATATAATTAATAATTTTTTTCTTCCAGCAAATTGCCTCTTTACCTCTCTTTTCAATAGATTTTAGCAACTTACATCCAAGTTTGTGTTTTGAGTTTGCTAACTGATTAAGAATGCTAGTAGTCAGCTGAGTAAACATCTCCATGAAGATATTTGCAAATTAATAACAATCATACTTAATTTAGGATCAAATTAAATAACATTCACTGCAGTTGAGGAATGACTTTTTAATTACCAGTGTTACAAACCAAAGGCATTAAAATTACATGCAGAATTCACTAGGATTCTTCAAGCTTAATGTGAAAGCTGGTCCTCAAAAAACTGCCAATCAAACAGAAAACATTCTAGTAACACTGTCATAAGTGTTGATGCAAAGTATGGAGCTAAATCTTTAGGCTTGCCTTGAACACAAAAATGAGATTGGGATGTTTAGCTCAAACATTAGCAAGCTTTTGAGTCCAGGATTTTTTTGTGACTTTAGAGAACTGGCCAAAATCACCTTTCCAGAAGAGTTGCACTCTTATCCATGCAACATGCTTCTGTGTGTGTTGAAAAATAGCTGCAAGGAAACAGAAAAAATACACTGCAAAATTTCAGCAATACTGAAAAAATTGTGTAAGCAAGAATATGATGCACCATGCCTGTCTAGGGTGGGTTCAGGATATTTCAGGACTTTTCTGATACTTGTTCTGAGTCAGTTATTTGACAATTCAATCTCCCTATGCTTTGTTTAAGGATACCAAACTGTAGGTTTTTGAAGCCTTAGAGCTCTGTAACTTCTTGCCAACAGATGGTTTGGAAACTAAGAGCTAACACAGGTTCAAAGAGAACTTGGATGCTCCTGGACTAGAAATACACAGAAATACCATAATTGGCTCACAAGCACTGAAACAAAACCAGCTGGATGCTGGGCAAATGTAAAAGCTACCATATATATATTTTTCCCTAGCTGCCTGATTTTGAAAACAATATAGGACAGGGTACTAAATGATCATTTGGCTTGACTGCACTTATGTAAGAAACCCTTGAGATGTAATTTTAACCATCAGCTCTCCAACATAAAAGAGAGTAAGTATGAGTGTTGCATGAAAGATTCTGCTCAAAATAAAACTACGCAGTGAGATACAAAAACGCTTGAAGCTCAGCCTGGATAATTGGAAATAGCCTGGATTTTCTCTTCTGATCTCTCCACACCTCCCTGTAACTATAAACAGTACAGTGATATGGTTATAAAAATGGACCATGACGACATAATTTCTTTTTTCAAAAGCCTCTATCAGCTTTTATTTCCCTGTTCCAGTCAGCTATTTCTTTTAGCAAAGCTGGTATCACAGTACAGTTGAGTACCTTTGTCACCATGGGCCAAAAAGGTCGCAGGGACCTTTTATTCTAGTAATTTTATTCTAATTTGATGTGTATAAACTATGCCAGTGTGTTTAATTCCTGTTTTCTACAGATGACTTGTTTATAAGGACTGATTAATGCTATGGGAACCAACCATTGCAGGCAACACTAATAAACTTTCAAAAGATCAGGGGAAAACAGCTGCAGGGAACAGAGGGGTAAGAGTCCCAATCTCACCTCTTGTTTCACCACACACACTCTCCTCCCCTCTCGTGACCCTGGGACCTGAAGGCCTACCCTTCAGGGGTAGGGGGCTCATCCTGCTCATACAAGACGGTGCTTATGCCCTACAGCCATGGGCAGGAGCAACCTCATGCCCATGCCATACCATGCCTACAGCCAGGAGTGCCGCTCCGCCACAGGAGGTCATGGCACAACATTAAATCACTAAGGACATTCAAATTGAGGAGAAGGATAGACAATAAGAAGTAGCCCTTCCTGTATTATCAGGAGCCCTGGTGTCCTCCTGGCCTCAATGAGCTGCCCAAGCATAAAGAAAAGACACATCTAGACACAGCCCTTCATTATTTTTGGCTATATGAAGGGAAACCATGATATGTTAACTGATATAAATTTTTAAGGACCTATTCTTAACATACCCAGCAAGCTTCTCAGGAGTAACTCGGCTTAGAAACATCATTGTAAAGTCTCATGACAGCTAAAGCAGAAAACCCAGTATTTAATTTATTCCTTTATGTTCACAAATAATTAAAAGTTCACAAAATCCTCAGATACATACTATTTTTCATGGAATAGCTCTCAAACATATCAGCAATAGAGAGTATTCAAGGCCTTTTCTTCTTCCCCCCCCCCCCTTTTTTTTTTTTTTTTTTTTTTTTTTGATTTTGTAAAGCTTTATGTTTGCTTTGACTTTCAAGGAAATTACAGTGATAGAGAAAAGTGTTATTTGACCTTGTTTCTGGTTTCACAGATTGCCAAAGTGTGTCTCTTATATTTGCCTTTTATACACCTTTAACCTATGTGTTTTTTTTGCAAGGAATGAATCCGATGTTGAATTAAATTACTCCCTCCAGCTTAAGTGACTGGGAGCATTTCAGTGCTAACAATTTGAATTGTGATTTAAGTGATACCAGTGGTATGAAATTTGGAAATCTAACTATTAGGGTAATATGATGCAGAAAAAGACAGTCTAGTTAAGACTCACAATCTGAGTTCATATTTACTGGCATTTTAAAGGCATTGTTTCTGCACCAGTTGTCCCTCTACATCTGTAACTTTGACAAAGCAAGTGTTCCCTGTTCTCCTACATCTCGTTGTGAGTGACAATGCCAGCACAAGCAAACAGTGCTCACAACTTTTGATTTACTTAAGTTCTCTTCCTCCTCACTAAGAGGAAAGAAAACCCATTAAGGTTTGCTTTCATTGCTTACATCTCCTATCCCTCCCTGGGAGTTGCAGGCAAAAGATTCATGGGGAAGGGGAAAACAGAGGGTGCAAATTTAACTTTCCTAAGGATCCCTGAAAGAGGGAAAGCACAATAAACTTAAGCTTTCTCAAAAAACCACCAGTTGACATGCCCTTCTACATTATAGCTACTTTTGTTTCCTCTGTGTACCTTCCAGGCTATTTTGATAGAAAGGAAAAATGCTATTAATGGCTGAAGTTGTAGGGCAGGTTTTTAATTTGGAGAAAAAAGAAAAGAAAAAAGAGGTTTCAGAACTTTGAGTGACTTAGCATCATGCCAAGCTGCAGATTCACCTCTATCACTAACTACTCCCTCCTTTGATCAGTAGTGTTTCGTCACCTTTGAAAAAGTGAGTGAGCGAGCATGTAATACTTTTATTAGGTACAAGCAATGTCATAACACTTTGTAAGAGACAATTCATTTTTCTAATTGGAAAGACAGGCAAAAAGATTACATTTGGTGCAATTAAATGGTTAGTCATTCCTCCAGAATGAGAAAATCTTACGTGCAGCTTTTAAAAATCTTTTTCAGCTACAATAAAACGATCATTTAAAAAGAAAAAACAGGCATACATGCTAAATGTTAAGCAAGCACTAAATCTTTAATTAAATACATTTTAAACCACTTACTAAGTACCAAAATTGCTGACAGTCAAGTGAGAGAGCCTTTACATCAATTTACCCTCTCATGTTGATATTAAAGTCAAAGTAACTACTGAATATGGCAACTCAAACTGGTAAGAAAACACCATAAATATTTAACATTATAAAAACAAAAATATAAAACCGAACAAAGTATTTATCAGGCAACAACTTAGACTGAATTATTAGACTGATTTTTCCTGAATCACTAATACAATATTATGAAAACTATCCACCCCAAAGGATTTACACAAATATGGAATATTTAAAAATGCAATTATTATCTCCTATTGATAATCAGTAACAACTATGGACCTTGATAAAATTCAGTATGATCAGAAGCATTATTGTATTAATACTCTGATTTAGGTATCAAGAAAAGCAACTTCTTCTGAGAATCCAGGCAAAGCTTTTAACATTTCTACATTAAAATAACTTGAAATAAATAAAACAGAAGAAATATAACAAAATGAGGAAACATTAAACAACTGTGAGGTAAATAATAATTAGATGGATTTTATTTTTTAAACGGGGAGAAGCAAATCCACAGTAATAACAGGAAAGCATTTTATCATTATTCAAAGTATACATCTAAAAATCATTTATGCTCCTAGCTATTGAAAATAATCTGATCTTAACTACAGAAAATAATTTGAAACTGTAAGTAATAAAAATTTGTTTACAAAGGCTGAGAAAATGGGATGCTTAAATGGAAGATGCAGTAGGCAGGAATGTTGTTATATGAAAATTGAAATGAAAGTAATATTGCATCTGCAACAACCCATGGTAAGATCATTACTCTGTCATTATTTACAGATTCATGCATTCTTGACAAGAAATTGACTTAATAACATACAGAAATGTAAAACTACAGTTAGGATTAAGGAAAAGGGGAAAAAATATAGACTTGCCTCAATGAAATATAACATACTTGAACAATAGAAAGAATGAAAGGATTACATCACGCCACTCTAACCTATTGCACTCTTCCTAGATTTCCTGATACTGTCACTGGTGGGACAGGGAAGCCAATAAAAACCCACTCACACAATTTATCAAGGCAGAAGCTTTACCTGGGCTGGCAGTAAAAATGACACATAAGAACAACTGACACACTGGACAAATGTGGTCAAGGGGAACTCGCCTCATTCCAGGTTTCAAAAAAATTTTACCATTATTGATGAATAAAAAAAAATTTAAAAATCACAGATTCCTTGAAGGTGAATACTACCCTCTTTTTCAGTGTTGGTAGACTCTTCCTTGAAATGAAACAGAAGAAGTTATTTTACCTCTTTAAATGGGAGGTGGGAAAACGTTATTTTCACAAAAGTACAACACAATCTAATAAGAGTTAAGTAATGTGACCTAAGTGGCACATCAAACCTCTTTCTTTTGAAACAGATGCCACAGGGAAAAACTTCAGAGCAGCTGGTAGTTGAAAAGGGGAAGAAGAGTACTGGAAGGGCCTCTTCCAGTACACACCTTCCAGGGTGACTGGAAGGGCTGTACCCGCTCCCTGTGGTGGGAGGAAACTCCTGTATGTCACCCTAATGTTGTGTTATGCCTCAGGTCAGGGCTTCCTTGACACAGCAAGGAGCTGCTTGTAAGATTCACTTGGCAGTGATAGAGGGTGCATGTCAGAGACAGACTCCAAAATGAACCTGAATATCTGGCACTGAGTTAACTGTCCTGGTTGATGACAGCTTCACAAGACTTTTGTCTGATCAAATGAAAGCACTTACTGTGGGAAAGCAGCTGGAGGTAATCAGATCCACATTTACATAGAAGGCTACATTTTAAAGTTTCAATTATTTTCAGATAGCATTATAACATGCTAAGACTATTACTTCGGGAGGGTTAAGCCTGTTATTTTATTAATTTATTTATTTACTAATTTATCAATTATATGAAAGGTAAGAATTGTTTCAGCAAGAAAATACCTTCTAAGCCTCAGCCACCTGCAGCAAACCTGCCTTCATTATCTGTTTTGCCATTTCATAGCATTTCTGGAGTTTTCAGACTGGCAGCAGAGCAGACAGCAGGTGCTTCTGCTGGGTTTCTCGAAAAGGAACTGTTTTCTCTGATTCCTTTGTATTTGCATAGGAGTAGCTGCACCTTGATCATTCCATGGAGAAGACAATCTGAAAAGTCAAGGGCACTGGATCAGCTACCTCTGTGCAGGGAAAGCAAACAGGGACACTTATGCTTTCATCCTTTTCATACTGTTCTAATTAAGATGATGGGAAGAACCTCATGACAGGACATGCAGAAGACTTGTGTCCCTAATCTTCTGCTGTGCTAATAAGCCTTTTGCATACCTGAACAGATCCTACCTGCAGAGAAAATAACAATAAAATAAAAAAAAAAAGTGCCACTTTATCTGGTGGCAGACAGTAAAATTAGGATCACACAACCATATGAAGCATTGGAGAACAGTTTTCTTCTCTCACTGGGTGAGTAAATTGAGTCTCAGTGCTGGCAGGAAGTCTTCAAGCAAATTCTCTTCCAAGTAAAGTAGGCTTGGTCAACAGTGGACATAATAAGTCTTCTCTTCCTTTTGTGTTCTTATTAGAACATTTTTTTAGAAATTCACATGATAGTTTTTTTACTTCAAATAAGTAGAATCAGTCTCCTTAAGCTGTCCAAAACAAACAACATGCAGAAATAACAGACACTATGGAATCAAAATTGGCACCAGAATATAGAAAGGGGGGGGGGGGGGGGGGGGGGAACAAACCACA
>VWZN01004600.1:177392-231507 GCA_013396955.1 Regulus satrapa
CGGGACCGCGCCGGCCCCTGCCCTCCTCTAGGTAGGATCGCCAGGAGATGGGATCGCCGCCGCGGCCTGGGCGAGGGTGGGGAAGGGTCGGCAAACGGAGCCGGTGCTCCGGGTGAGGCACTCCCGAGCTGAGCGCTGGGCAGCCGCTCTCGGCTACCGGCGGGGCGCAGCCCGGGCTCCGGGGGAAGGAGGTCTGGCGCGGCTGGGAACGCCCGGCTGGAAGGCTGCGGGACAGCGGTAGCGATGAGCCACCCGGTCTTCCAGGGAGTTCTTCACTCCTTGACTCCCTTGTCTGCGTGTGGCAAAGTGTGTATGTATCCTGTGCGACCTGTTAGGCCGGGAGCGTGGGGAGATACAACAGTGGGTTGCTTTGGGGAAACGTGTGTGTGTGTGTTGGTGTTTAGTTGGCAGATAGATGTATTTATTTATGTACGTGTAGAAAAATAAGTAGTTATGTATGAAGGATCAGTTTTGATAGGATATTTTCTAGGCGTTCTTGTGGATTTTAGCTATGTCTGATTCGAGATCAGAAGTCATAGCTTTATGTTGATCTGTGTGTGTGTATTCATATTTATATATCCAAGGAATGTAAGAATATTACCCTCGCCAAGCTGCCCTCCAGTCATCTCTCAAAGTGTGTTTTTGTTACAGCCCAGACATGTATTTATGTGTCTGCTGAGAATGGTGCTAATGTGTAGTGTGTGAAATGCTTTGTTAGATTGCATTCTGAGCAGTAGAACAAAGCTTAAACAGGAGAAAGTGCTATGTGTGATTTTTATATCACTGCAGTTTTGCATGTTATCTGCAATATGGTTGCTGTACAGAAGCATTTCCATTCTTCTCCTGACCCCCTTCTGGCGTCTATTGCAGAATAGTCAGATAGATGAGGGAACAAAATGAAATGCAAACTGTTTTGCCCTGTGTTCCTCCCTTATCTGTTTATACTGTAGGAACACTCTCATGTTCTTCACATTGACTGCATGACAAGATAGTGGAGTTCATATATTAAACTCTTTGGGGTAGGTTCTCCATCTCTTTTTGCTTTTGCAATATCTTGTACTTGGAGACGGATCCTCAGCCCCACAGTTCTGGGAAATGTTTGTTTCATGTAAGTATCATGTAAGTATCCTTGTGTTTGACAAGATTTGACTGTTGCAGTTGATGTTTCACAGCTAGGCATTGCATTGAGCCAAGTTTGATTCTCCAGAAACCTGGCATAATACAGAGACTGTCCATACTAATTTTGGTAGCTACATGATGGCTGCTCAGCATGTTGTGGGTCTGAGCAGTGCATATAAGGTGAGAGTGGTGTGTGCGGGCTGATGCTTTCCCCCTAAGCATAATGCAGTGGACAATACAGTATAGACTGGATTTTACCTTATTTAAGATAAGTAGAATTATGATCATGACGGTCTGTACAGGATGCTGTGGATGGGGGTTGCTTGCCCAGTTTAGTATTTTCGCCACAATTTTGTTTGGGGAATACTGTGGTGGAGGGTTGGAAGAGTGCTTCTATAGCACTTTTGAAGTCTTCAGGTTCCACGGAGAACACACACAACTATTCATCTGCTTCATCTTTACTAGCTGTATATCAGAGAGCTGTAATTCTGTCAGTTTTAATGGGCTACATGAAGGGATGAAGTTTTGGTGACCTGGAGATACTGTAGTTTGGTTCAGCTTTGCATAGACTTGACCTCTCAACTTCATTGTTTTTGCATGCTGTCTGAGCAGGCTGCTAATTTCAGTGGCATGGAGATGGAGGAGTTACCATGGATAGGTTTCTGAACCTGCTAGTGAAATCTCCATCAGAAATGCTTTTAAAACAGTTTGTTCTCTCTCCTACCCATGTGCAAAGACACGGTATCTGTTTCAGGTGCAATCTTTCTGTCCCTTTTCAGCTGTACCTTCTGCAGTGTTGGAGAAGGCTTTCTGTGGGCTTCCACACATACCAGTGGTACAGATTTTGCTTACAGATCTTTCCTTTAAGAAAGTGCGTGGGAAAGGTTTATGTATGCTAGTTTTGATATGTTAGTGTGCTAGTGTTTAGTGTATATCCTTAATGGAAAACCAGGGATTAAAGGTGGAGCGGTGAACAAGTGCTGCATATCTAGCACTTTCCAATTTCAAGACTGTGGAAAAGTAAAAACAATTGTAATGGATATTGTACCCATGGGGAGAAATCCTTCCTATTGTCAGGCAGTTAGCTTTCAATTTCTGTCACAAGGTGTCTTTCTGTATAAATTTATAATTTAATTTAACAGCAGATATAGTTGCTTTTCCATTTAAGCATCTAATCTCTTCCTGAATGATGCCAGGGTACAGCCACTGAGTGTTTTTTAGGATGATGTGACTCTGTACTGAGCAGTTTGGAATTGAGTTCAGTCCAGTCGAAGATAATGTGAATGTTGTTAGTCTAATGCCAGTTTTCAGCTAGTTAACCTTGATGAAGAGGCAGCTCAAAGATTGTTTTCTGTCCTGATGCAGTTTCTTTGATAAATCTGTCCTTGGTGCAGTTCATTAACTGTTTTGCATGTTGCAAGGAGTTCCCCTACTAAAACATAGATGGATTTTAGATAAATAAAATGTACTCAGTTATCTGAGATTTGGCTCCAAAAGTTTGTGTCTTAGGGGAGTTCACACATGTGCTTTCGCTGTTTATTAAAAGCAATTTTCTGAACCACAGAATTAATGAAAATTTCTGTAAAGTTGGGTCTTGAGGTTAAAACCGGATTTTTTCATTGTCTTTCCCTGTACCTCTGCATTTTTGCCATGTAGCTTCCTCTTTCTACAGAGCGGATGGATTTAATGACACATGGGCTACCATTTCAATTATGGAAACTGGATGGCATATTTTACAAGGTTTGAGCCTAAAGATGTGCACATTGCAGTTTTGCCTTCTCTGGCTGTCGTATTTTACAAAAGTCATGATAACTTAATTATCTTCTGGTAATCTGTTCTTCTCTGGTTGAAATCAATGAATATCTTAAAGGATACATAACTGAAAAAAATCTTTTAGGCAAGATTTTTCTCCAGAGGTGAGCAGACTAACAATGGACATAAAATCTTGACATGGTCATGTAGGTCAAAAGACTTCCCTCATGTCTAGAAATGGATTTGTAGCATCCAACTTCACTAAAGCTCTTTTCTTGAAGGTGATAATAATAGCAAGAAAAATGGAGAGTTTATATACTTTTTTTGGAAGATTTGGGCCTTTCTGGCTGTCTGCTGTTGTGCCCCTGCCCCTTATGCAAGCTTTTTTCCCTGCAATGTGTGTATCTCAGGCATTCACTGGGTGTTCAATTCTCTAATCTCAGAAATGGTCAATTAACTTTGTTGGCATTAATACTTATATTGCTTGATCCAATGTCTGTCAATCAATACGTGAACATCTTTGAAAGCTTTCATAAATTAGATGCACTTCTAAGTCTGGTTTTATCACACCATAGCGTGATACAAAAACCATTACCTAAAATCGTAGTGCATCCATTTGACTTCAGGTGTCAGACTGTTATTTATCCTACCGTATGGCTTTGTTCATTAATAAAGGTAGTATTTATCATCTGAAGGCCATAAAAGTTTGCATCTCATGTGAGTGGGTTCAGAGAACTTCTACAGTAAAACTTAATATTTAATGTAGTAGTTCTGCATTCTCTTCCTCCACAGTGTTTGTATTGTGAGTACTATTTGTGCTGAAGTGTCAAAGTAAAATATAATCATTAATTTAGGTGCAGCAAATTCCACTGGACAATAACATGGGAATTTTTGCAACTCTTTCTGTAGCTAGTGTTGCTTTGGCTGAGGTTATAAACCTTGGTTTTTTGAGACAACCTCATGTTTGAGCTATTGACAGCTATTCTCTGCATTTCAAAAATAGAAAGTGTCTGCAATTTCCTTGAAGTGTGATCATCTCCATGTTCAGCACTTTTGAGATCAGTGTCTGGGGTCTCTACATAGTAGAGAGCATGTTACAAGAAGAGTAATATTTTTCATTTTTTCTTTTTTTTTTATTTTTAGTATTAGACACTGACTAGCAGTATTAACAATTGCAACAGTTCGTTATCATCTTCTAAATCCTGGCACTGATTTTAAAAATAAAAATAAAAAGGGGCAGTATTTAAAGTCTTGACAAATCCATGAAAAATATGAATCTTGTGGGTTTAAATTGTGTGATTTTTCTTCAGTAAAGAGAGATTTTATTTTTCTACTGAAGTTTGAGACTTTTTCAATGATTACTGTAGTTCAGGAAATGTCACAAAGAAAATTTGTCAAAATCCTAAGAGCTGAAATTCAAAAATGGTGTTTTGAATCAATTAATTGTTCCTTTTAATTTGAGGATGTAGAATATAAAAAAATTGCTCTTAGTTTCAGCTCAATGCTGTAGGAAGTCCAAAATAAATACATTCCTGTGTTCTGTGCAATTATGTGATCCAGATTAAACTGTCCGTGTGAGATTCTCTCTTCCAGCTCTCCTTTTATTTTCCTCAAGTTTCTCCAGAAGCATCAACCTGCACTTGCAAATTGTTCCTCTGCTGCAAAGGGATGCCTCAGTACCTGGCTGGAGCCTGCTGTGCAGTGCAGCTTGCTGTGTGTAATTGCTTTCTGCCAGAATGGCACTTGAAGGAACTAGGCAGGCAACTGAGACCACACGATTTTGTCACACAGGCCTTCAGTCAGCAGCTGGGCAGTAGTGAATTTAGATTCTGCAAACTTAAGAAGATTTCTACCACCTTCTCTGCAGTTGTATGTGTCTTTTTGCAGTTTGCTAAATCTCTTTTTGCTTTTTCCATCCGATGCTCAAACTGATGTTATGTATACCCGTTGGATAGTTTTCTTTTGTGACCTATTTTCCTGTTGGAAAAAAAGTAGTTAAATACTAGAAGATAGGTTGATTGATTGATTGATTGATTGATTGATTATTTTTGCCTTCATAGCAGGGTAATAATGACAGTCTAGATGAAAATCCAAAGGATATCCAAGGTTGCTTTGTCTTGCCTCTGTGCTGTGAAAGGCACAAGATACAATCTTGTTCCTTGAAGCTCTACCTTTATGGGTCTCACTTAATTTTCACTGTATAGTATATATTTGAAGATTGCTTCACTTAGCAGTTCTCTCTCTCCTCTATGTCCTTGCAAAAATGGAAAACAAATGGAGACTGAGTATAATGGTTTAGAGTTGTCCAACAGTTTGACTGCCTTCTGAAGGGAGATATTTTGCTGTGTCTGGCCTGTCATGGGGAGAGAAGGGCTCTCAGGTGTCTAGTGATCTCACTCTGTGCTGCTAATTTTCCTAAGAGTTAGTTTTTGATTAGCCTTCCCTCCTTGCTGAGCTGTCTAACCTCAGGGCTATACACATGTTCGTTTTGAAAATTAAGTAGTAACAATACTGAAACATGTCAATCCTGACACTAATTATAGTGGTTTTTATATCTTAGCAGAGCAGTTCCATCATTCATTGGTGGGTTTAAAATACTCTTTCCTTCCTTTTCATAGCTCTTGACCCCATATACCCCTGCTAACTCTCTCACCTCTAAGATTTCCACTAGTGTTTGCACTCTGCATGGCAGTTGTAATGAAGGCTGCTGAAATCTTGTAGAATAAAATTGCTCTTTCCATGTAGCACTGCTCTTTTCTCTTTATCTGGCTGTTTGCTGTCACTTAGCAGTTGACAAAGCTGTGGTTACCAGTGGAGCTAGTGGAGCACATATCCAATCCAGCTTAACGTGGCAGAATATATTTAGCTTGTTGTTTTATTGCCGTTAACTTGCTGTTTGTGCCCTAGACCTGACTGAGGAAATTGATACAGAATTGGGATGTAATACCAATCTAATGTCAGCCTCCACTAAGGCCTGCAGGAGACCCTCTTAATAAAGCAAAGCCATTTGCAGTTATAGTTATATCCTGCAGCTGCAATAACATTCCATCAGAAGTCATGGTTTTGTTTTCAAGTATAGGTACCTATTGTTAGAAAATTGTGTGAGAGGAAGGTGCACAGGTGATAAGCATTGATGACTCTGCAATATCTTCCACACCTGCTGAAGGTCTTGAAAATTATCCCCTTTATTTAGATGTCTAACTTGTTGCTGCTTTGATTATGTGTGTTCATACAGCATGTGTTATTGTTAGAGATCCTAGTGTCTGCACATGTCCTGAGTTTTTCTCTCTGTTACTACGGACAAATGCTACTGGCATAAAGCTTAATTTTCTTTCCTTCTGCAGTATATATGCAATGTTAATGCTCAGCTCTTAAGTAACTGTCTCATGTATTAATGCAGGTACCATAACTGATAACTAATTTGAATTCTTCATGAGAGGTGGATTTCCTGAAGGATTTTCTTGTATTGTATTTAATATAAATTCTGACAAATGCATGTGTTTGTGTCTCTGTGTGTATTTATGTGTATAGACACTTTCCTTAGGTGTGGTTGATTTTCTCAGGCAGCCCGCTTTATAAAGGAAATGCTGTCAATTCAAAAGTAGTGTTTTTTCTTTACTGTGGGTTGAGTTTCAGATGCTGTTTTAGTATTTCTTTTGACATGTTCCCTAGCTGTGCTAATGACCAGAAAGTCAAGGAGGCAAGAAGCCTGCCTTTCCCACCGATGCCAGAGTGTCTGGGCCCAGTATTTAGGGCCCTCATTCTCCTGCAGGTTTCTGCTGCCTGGCAGTGTGCTCTCTAACTGCCTTCATGACACCATTTGTCCCTGTCTCTGGTTTTGTTGGCATGCAGGGATTCTGCTACACATTTTGTGGAGCACCAGCATACAACCTTGTGCTCTATTTGCAGTTTTGCAGCTGAAGGATTTGAATGTATTCCCAGACACAGGTAATCCAGTCTGTACACTGCTAATGGCCCTGGCCTAATTATGTGAAGGAAGTGGCAATGTTGGCTGCTTGGCTGACCCCTTTCCCTCTCTGTGGGAGAAAATTACTTGAGTTTGCATTAAAGTTAAGGTGAACCAAAATGCAGAGTGAGATTTGGGGTGTAGGAGAGCAGGAATATGAAGGTAATTCCTTTCCTTGGAAATTTGTTGTACTTCATGTGTTATCTATGAAAAGATGTGATCCTGATCAGCAACTGCATATGTTTAAAAGGTTGTGAAGTCAAAATGTGTAGAGGAATCAGTTCAGAATTTCCCCTTATCCTGTTGGCTAAAGCACTGCCAAAAGCTGCCATCTGGAACAGGAAAACATAGTTTTCAGAGTAACGCAATATATATATAAAATGCATACTTGTTTTGACCATACCTGCTGCTCAAGGCTTCCATCCCTCTTCTCGCTAAGAGTGCAATCAGACTTGTACTCTTAAGAGCCAAGAAATGCCAAAGTAATTACCAGCAATGCTGTCTGCTTGTTTTGTTCTAAAAAGAACAGGCTTTGTGTTATATGTGAAGGATAGAGATTCAGCTAGCATATTAATTTCATGGCCTTAGTTATTTTTAACTGCTGTGATTTCAGTCAGGGCTGGCCACCTTAAATTTTAATGTGTCTTGTGTTTGTGTGATGGAACTTGCACTTGTGTGGAACAGAAAAGTATCATGGGGAGGATAAGAGAAGCATTGCATGCACACACTGCAGCACTGTTTACTGTTTTAACAATTTAAAAATGCGTGCAGTGTCTGGTAGCTTTGTTCTCATCTGTGGGTCAGAAGCTGTACACTGAATTGTGACTGGGTATGCTTTGTGTCTGAGCTTGATCCTAATATCAGGAAGCACAAGCTAGTGTTGCAGTGAATGTGAGCTCTTTTATTATGTGGAAATTAAACATCAATAGATGTGGAGCCACAAAGGAGCATGGGAGGAAACAGTACTGCTTTTGTGCATTTGCTGTATCCTCACATGGTGTGTCCCATTGGGATTCAATGAAGATTGTACATGTGGTTCAAAGTCTGGCATTTTGCAGCTTTGTTAAGTCATGTTTTCTTAATATAAATTAAAACAAAAGAAACAAAAAGCAAAAAACCCTCAGCAAAACAAAAACAAAACAAAAAGGCTCAAACAAACAAAACAACAACTACAAAATCCATGACTGTTTGCTTCAAGAACTTTTGTTTCTGACCCTAGGACAAGTAATATTGAAATTTGGGTCATTTGCACCATCTCTCTGTTTTTCTTAGTATTGCTAAAAGTAATCATGTGTACTCCTCAGGGAACTGTTCTGTGGGAAATAGAAGCTGCTACTTGTCTCTTTCTACTGACAGTGAGATTGTAAAGAGTTGGCCTTGCAGAGGAAAATACCTATAAAATAAGCAAATTATTTTTGTGCCTCTGGTTGTGGTTAATTTTGACTTTGTGATGTTCTGATACCAAGCCTGATGCATTTTTCCTTAGGCTAAAGAACTAAAAGTCTCTCTTAGGCATCTGGTCCATTTGGCTGTTTCTAGGAATAGGTGAAGGTTACAGCAAATGCACAAAATCTCCAAAATCTTGATCTGCAGTAGTAAGTTCTGGAAATCCTTTTTTTTTTTTTTTTTTTTGTGGTGAATGACTTTTCCAAGTCTAGAAGGATTTAGAAACAAGAAAAAGGCTGTATATGAAATTGTGGTTTTGCCATAATAATCTCTTCTATCCCTCAAAGATATTGTATTTATTGTATTTGGAAGTATTTGGCGTTTGTGCTAATAAGTTTGAAATATTTAGTTGGAACAGAACGCACTTCTGCTACTCTTTTTTTTTTTTTCTCAAAAGCCACAGGAACATTTCAAAAACCATTGAAAGATAAAGTCTATAAATGCTCTGTAAATCTCTCTGATTTAGTTTGAAGGTTCTGAAATAAAACACCAAATAAAAATAATCACTTGGAGTAATGAGTTAGAATGAATGTGCATGGGCAAGTGTATGCTACTGGGTTTAGTTTAAGGAAAGGCTTAAGAAATCATCTCTTTTCAGGAGGAGATCCCTGTCTGCATAACTGAGACCTGGACAAATAGAATTTCTCATGGTGAGTGTGACCATATACTGTCAGATTGTTCAGGAAGGTTGTAGAGTCTCTGGATCTGTGGAGATAACTGGATCTGTCTTCGTGTGGTCTTTGGGAGCCAACTCCAGGCTGCCCCTCTTGAGCTGAGTAGAAGACAAGGTGACTTCCAGGAATCCCTTCTAACCTCAGTCATTCTGTGGATGGCTTGTGTTAATTTCTGTAATTAATTTCAGTGTGAAGTTAAACAATTCTCTTTTAAAAGTTTGCTTCACCTTTGCAATGAAATCAAAAGACAAGGCTCCATGTTGTGGGACCTTTGGGACTGACTCTTTCCTTCTTGTGCAAAAGTGCTCATTTCTCTTCAGTTGCCAATGATCCTGGCACTGCTCAGTAACTATTTCAGTGGCTGCGTAAGTGGAACATTTAGAACGACTTGGCTTAAAAAAATAAAAACTTTTGGCCTTTTTGTCTTCTATAAAACTGAGGAAGGTTATAGTTGATGGAAGGCCAGAAGAACAATTAGGTAATGCAACACATCAAAAAGTGACCCCATTGCTGAAAATTTTATATCATAGAAGTAGTATCTGGAAGCATCCAGACAACATTTTGCTCTTTCTCAGGTCAAGCCTTACTAAATTTGCTACAGAGGAGCACAGCTATGTGTATTTTGTCAGGAATTGCTTCCTGAGAGAACATTTAATTACAGATATTAAAATAGCATCATCTTAGAAGCAGTATAGTGTTGCGTGTTTAATTTTTTTATTGTGTGATCAGAGATAATTTTTCTAATTGTGAAGCATATTAGTAGATTGGGAGACCAGCTTACTCTTCACTAAGACAGCTGCCTTATGAAGGGGATTTTGTTTTATGTTGGATAGAACAGAGTTGTTGGATAGAACATAGAAGTCAAGTATCAGGCTTTTGTAAAGTCAGTAATAGTCTCTCCTAATTTTACAGGGAATTTTCCCAAAGCCTTTTTGTTTTGTACTTGGGACAGTCCTTGCTCTAGTCATGTTCTGTAGTCACACTGTTGTGTTTTGAGCAAAGTTAGTGCTTAGTACCATAGGCTTGAGACGAAATTGTCAGAGGCCAGTATTCTTTGACCAGGCTCATTTAGATAGTCCATGTGTAGAGCATGCAATGTCTTATATCATAGATTTGATTGTTTGGAGATAATTACTATGACATGAGATTTCTGATTTAGTGAAGCAGTACAAAGTATACTGAAATCACAGTGCAAATATCAATGATACTTGGCAGAATGTTGCAGTGGCAATATACAATTCTATATCAATGCCAATATGATTCCCATCACTGATCTTTGTAATCCCAGCATCACAACACTGGGCATCCTCTATCACTGGGATGGAATGTGTGGGTTGAAGCTAGCTCAGGCCCATTGCTGTCTTTGAAATTTTTTTGTTAGTTGTTTAGTTTTAATACTCTGTCAGGTTAAGCTGCCTGTTCACTTGGCTCATGCTGTTCTGGCTTCCTCAGGGAGGCAGCCACACTCTTTAATGAACTAACTGGGGGAAACTAACTGATGTGGGGAAATATTTACGCACATCAGTTGATCCACTCAGCTGTTGATAGAAGTAACATCTAAAATAAGCATCTTGTCCCTTTTGTCATGAGATAAATACAGGTCTTACTTTGGAAAAGCTGTGGTCAGTTACTGAAGTGCAAATTGCAGATCAGGGTCCAGTTGTTCGTGTGATTTAGAGACATACCACCTATAAAGGGATCTCTTCTTGGATAGCAGAAGTCCAACTGCTGAGCTCCTAGGGTTTCTACTTTAGCTCAGTCAGCTCTGGCTTGTCTAAGTAACTTACTTTTCCTTTTGCAAGGGAAAAAACCTAGATGGTCTTTCATCATATAAAATTATGTGTGGCAAGGAACTTACCAAGAGCAGCCAGTTAGCAGCATTTCTATCATGTGTATGTACAGGCAGCTGAAATATGGAAGTCATGTAATGAACGTGTGATACTCTGCCTTGAGAAGGCACAAAGGCTTCTGCCTTGAAGGACTGCTCACTGAGAAAAACACTACCTGTGTTTTCATTTACAGAAGTGTTTCTTGGTCAAGTATCCATATAGGATCCTTTATGTAGGGGGAGTTCAGCTAAACTAGTTTTTTCCTTGCATGAGTCTTGCCTGAGTAATGTTGCTTTGAACTATTCATTCCTTACATCTATTTGTTGCTTAGGATACCTTACTTGGAGAATTTGGTGTCTTGACAAGGAATGTCTCCCTAGAAATTCTGGAGTAGTGTCTGCTTGTATTGCCTTGATAGCTGGGAAAGAATAATTTGAGCACTGCCTCAAAAACTGACTTGACAGCACATGAATTTTAGCATGGACCATGCTGCCTGTGATTTCCTTAGTTAAAAGTACCTGCTAGTTTAAAGTCACAACTAAACCAGGGTCTGGATAACTGTTTACAGAGTACTTGTGGGGTTTGAGATACTGGAGCCCAAGAGTGCAAATATTTCTGGGATGTTTCTATAGCTCTAGAGAAGGAGATTTCCAGGTAGGTAATTTGTATCTTCAACATGCCTGATCTACTATTTCATCCATCAAGAAGTCAGAAAGTAATGATGAAGCCTTGCATGTCTCATCTGTCTATTGTCTTTTACTGTGACATTCTAATTAATGTTCACATCTGACCTATTTTTTTTCCTATGCTTCTCTGTTTCAGTGCTTGATGGCCACAGCAGAGCACTAAACAATATTAGAAAAATCGATCATTAAGGCCTGTAATTTCCACGGCTGTCTGGAAAAGCAGTTGTTACTGCCTTCCTGGTGCAGCATGGCATTTGGACCTGGTGTTCTCTGCCTGTTCCTATGGACGATAACAGGTAGGAGTTTACTTCTTCTATGTCTGAGTCATCAAGACAGAACAAGTGAATGAAATGCTCCTGGAGTGTGTATACAGCTGTGAAATAAATAGGAATAAGGCAAAAGCTGGGGAACCTTGTGACTTTCAGTGCAAAAAGCTTTGATAAGTTACAGCTTCGTAAGTTGCAATGGAGGAAGGCAGTTGTGAGTAGATGTTTGAAGCCATTTCAGCAGGCTGTTTTGGGGGAGATGCATGGGGTAAGAGTGGGTGGTGGGAGAGGTCAAAGAGGGTTCCCTCTTTTTCTCTTGCAGGAGAACAAGAGAAAGTTGAAGAATAATGTGTTGCTTGCATTCTGAACTACATTTTTATTCTAATTATCATAAGGTGGTATATATATGAGGAGCGTGAGTGCACTGGCTCATATCTCTCACCTCACCATACTCTCTACAAACATATCTATCCTTTCAGAAAACACAGGGAAGTCCTGTAAGTTTTTGCTTCAGCCACAGGAATAGGTAATTTATTTCCATAACCAGACAGGTGAGGAATGATAGTTAATACTGCCTCTGTCAGAGAAAGACTTAATCTGCCACAGGTAGTTTTGATATGGTAACTGAAAAAAAACATATGAAGAGGTGAGGTTTATTTTCTTTTAAAAATATTGTTTTAATTTTGTCTGTGATGGTACTGGTAGTATCCATATTAGCAGAAACTGAGAAAATAATGCACCATTGTGTGACTTTCATATCTTTTAGTATAAACAAAATGGGCTGTTTCATGAGTGAGAGACTTGCTTAATTTGCCAATGGTTAAATTGACTGCTGAGTTTAGAAAAGTTGAACGAAAGGTGATGGATATTAGCCTACAGCTGAGGATAGGCATGAACTATGTCTGAGCCCATGGAAGGTTCGAGGTACTCATCAAGAGCACCTTGAGGATCTCATAGTGCCAAGATTTTTAAAGAGAACATGGAGCTGAATTTTTTCTTGCTGTAGTGAACAAGTATGCCTTTTGTAAATAAAATCCTTTCCTATGAGATACTAAGTACCTGCTGTAGGGTCTATGCTAGTATCTTTAGAAAAAAATCCCACAGCAACATCAACAGAAGACAGTAATGTGCAGTAAATATTGAAGTTTGCCTGTAGAGAATGTCACAGTTTGATGCTTTTAATAATACTGTTAATTGTTAGCAGATTAAAGCATCTTCCACATACATTTAGGAAGTTATCTGTTTTTAGCTGCAAATTTTCTATGCTCTCTTGGCTTATCTGAGAATGTCCTGCTTTAGGGAAAATTTGGAAAAAACCTCCAAAGGGGTTCCTCTAGAAAGCAGATTCAAGTGGCCGCTCCCTCAGCTGGTTTGGGAAAAGATTTCTTTGGAGAGAAGTGGGAAAAAATGTTTATTTAACAGGCAAAACACCCCCCAGCACAAAAAATGAGCAATACTAAACAACAAAACCTCTCACTGCTCCAAAGAGATGACAAATTCAGAGAATCCCCTTCGTGGGCTATAGCTCTGCTCACTCAGTTTGTTGTCAGTCCCTCTGGTGCTGGAAAATGCTGTGGCCCGGGACGGGCCCCAGTAGGCCACAGTTGTAAGTCCCGATGCTCCCCTGCGTCCCCAGTCCAGAACTAGGGAACATCTCTGCCTTAGTTGGCCAAAAACTAACAGAAAGCAAAGGAGGACTCTCTCCCACTGTCCACTGCAGAGAACACTGTCTGTGAGAAGGAAAGATGAAGCTGTGTATTTTGAAAACAACCCCCTCAGACATTCCACCACTTCTCCTTCTCCCCGCTTCACTCTCAGATCCAGTTCCAAAGGTGCAAAACTTATTTTTGGACTAAAGAGATGAATGGGGATACAATTCAGCATCACAAAGTCATCCCAGGACAGACAACAAGACCATTGCTCTCCAAATGCTGACTGTATTTCAAGCCTCTACCTGTGTCTCAACTACCAGTTCACAGTGTTTAGAAGATAACATAATCTAATAGCTCATATTATTTGAGTAAAAAATATTAGTATTTATTTCTATCTCAATAATTTGCAGTATATTTAATACAATTAAGATCTAATTAAACTGGGAGGTTCCTGCTAATTTACAGGATATTTTTGCTACAATGTATCGTCAGTGGTAAATGCCCACCTCTTCTAAGTCAAAAGGACTTATTTTTAGTGCAGGCTTTAAGGTGAATTGACTGAGACTCAGGAATTTTCTAGATGCTCATTCTACAGTTTTTTTCTGTACATGAGCTTGTGCTTTTAAAGGTTACCGTTAAAAAAAAAAAAGTTATCTCAACATTTGTTTTAATATAATGAGAAGACTGACCTAATATAGGAAAGAAAGGCTTGACATTCCACCACTGAGAGAAGAGAGAAACAGCCTCACTGATGAATAATGTTGGAAGGATATTGAAAAATATTATCTAGTTTATTTAAAGAAATTGTGGTGGGCTACTCTGTCCTGTTTAGGTGATGTTTATTTAGTTTTAGTTCGTGCATGACGGTTTTTGATTAAGTAGTGTTTTACTGCTTGTAATAAATGTGTGGGTTGACCTTTGCTGGCTGCCAGGTGCACAGCAATTCAGTCTATCACTTCACTTTCTCAGCAAGATGGGAGAAAAAAAAAGATTAAAAATTCCATGGGAATTCCATAAAAAAAATACATAAAATTCCATGAGATCGAGACAGGGAGGTTATGTACCAGTTACAGTCAAGAGCTAATAAAACTTGGCTTACTGAAATATATTTAATTTGTCGATTAAGCAGAGCAGGATAAAGAGAAGTAACAACTACTATAGAAACACCTTGCCCTTACTTCTCCTTTCTTTCTATATTTAACTTTACCCCCAATTCTTATTCTTTCTTTATTCTCCTGAGTAGCTCAGAGAGTCAGGGAATGGAGGTTGCACTTAGTTCATAATGGTTCCTTTCTCTTCACACCCTTTTCCTACTCCACCCTTCACACCCTTTCCCTACTCCAGCATGGGTTCCCATGGGCTTAAATTCTTCAAGAGCTACACTAAGAAAAAAAACTTTGAAAAATAATTATACCCTTTTCTTCCCACATGTCTAACATGTAAAGCCCTGGCCAGGAGTCAAGTGGCAACGGACACTTTAAGATGTAGGTGTGCCTTTGAAATGACAGTGAAATCACTGCTCTGGGGTCCTAATGCATTCTTTGTTATTTATACTACCGTGCCTGGATGTTCTAGTGTCCTGGTTCACACAGGTCTTTCCAGAGATACAAGGTGGTGTAGTCTATGATTACAGTCTCTGAGATTATAGTGAGTAATGCCGTATGCCAGGTTAGTTAACACTGTCCATACTTCTGTTGGAAGTGGTCTGGTATTTCCTTGTAGAGTGGCACAGTAGTTGCAGCCAGGCATTTATCTTTTTCTCTCCTTCCTTCCTTCCTTCCTTCCTTCCTTCCTTCCTTCCTTCCGCGCCTTCCTTCCTTCCTTTTCTCTCTTCCTCTCTGTCTTTCCTTTCTTTTCCGTCTTTTTAAATTGCACTCAGTTGGCTTATCAGCGACAAACAGGGATTATGACAATTCATGGAATAAAAACAATAATTGGAAAGACTCATCAGACCCACTAACTAATTATGATGCCATGAAAGATCCTGGATGAAAGAACTGTGAAGACTGCTGTAATGGCCATAAAGGCTTTGCAGATTATTTGCAGATATAACTAGATTAATGTTGATAGTTTGTGTTGAGGATTTGCTTTTTTGTAACAGAGCATTTTTTAAATCTGTTTGTTCCTCCTCAGTCAGCGTCTTTACCAACACCCAAAAGGGTACTTTGTTATCACATATGTATCTGTGTTTAAAGACCTGAGAGACATCAGGGTCCAAACAACCTCAGGGCAGCCTGCAATCAAAGAATGAAAATGCTTTCATGGTGTGCGGAGATGTTAGCTGCTGCTAGAGGAACCAATGCAGGTGTTGAAATGTTCAGATATCAGCGATGTCAGTCGCTGCTTTTCTGGTTTCCAGGACAGTACTTTCTGTAGGGCATTACCAAATCTGATGGACTATAAGCCTTTTTCATCATTTGTGATATGAAGTGTTCTTTGTGGGGGTTTATAGCTCTGCTGTGGAAATTCTCTCTAGCTTGAAAATAGGAATTTTAATTTCTCAGCTTACATGACTGTAACTAAAAATAAAAACTTATTTTAATTTTGCTTCCAGAACTTATCAAAATTGTTTCAGTGTGTTATTACAGTAGTAGGAAAAACAACTTATTTCTTACTGATACGATGTCTTTCATTTCAAAATTCACCAAATGAGGTGAAAGTTATTTCAGTAGATTTTAAAAAATCACTAAGCCTAAAAGCAGAATAGAACTAGTTTGCTGCTAAAAGAGAGTGTATGGAGCATATGGCAAGAAAACAGAGATAATCCTACACTTTCTGTAGCAAACTGCTATAGGATACTCCATGCTCAGGTAGTTCAGAGGCTTTTAAGGTGTGAGAATAATGTGCTATGTGGGCTCTCAGTGCTGTGCTGCGAGCAAAAAGATAATGGGATTCAGGTCAAATGTGACTTTTCTTGGTGCAAGGTCTGAATGTGAGCTTTTCTCTGTTACTGTATATTTTCTTTTGCCCCTTCTTTCTGCCTCTTCTTACAGTGCTTGCTGCTGGGAAAAGCAAACACAGTGGATAGTTCTGCCCTTGCAGGGCTGGGGTGGTTAGCTGTGATGACCTCAGTGTTAGTACACCGTCACAGTTGGCTACTGACTGATTAAAGAATACTTGCTACTAAGTCATTCAGGTGTTGGTGGCTGTGTGAGCATGGGGGGGAGCGACTCTTAGGTTTCCGTGTCCACTTGAGGAAAAGTCTTCAGCCAGCTGCAAGAGAGAACAGCTGTGTTCCTGGTGGTCTTTTGACAGCAGTGGACTCATCCTCCAAGTTGTGAAGAAGCAGAAGTGTGAAGCTCAAAGAAAGGTGTGGATGTTCCCTCCACACAAGATATTAAAGGAGAGAATATCTTTAAAATGAAACTGTGTCCCATACTGAGACTTTATTAGGATTTTGGTGGGCGATATAGGTTGGAAAGCTTTTTTAGGGTAACCAACTTGCATGACTAGGTCTCTTGATATATCAATGTAGATGTAACCGTACTACTGTAGATGTAACAGGGTGTAGCTAAGAAAAAGGGAAGCACTTAGCTTGCAGAATTTTTGGGCTCTTGACTCATGTTCCAGAGGGTTTTCAGGGCTTTTAATAAAGGGAATCAGTCTTCCTGTTGGTGACTTGAATGAGTACTTCTGAAACAAAGAATTACATGATGCTGGTTTTTGCCTTTACTGGTTGGATTAGAACAGTGGTTTAATTCCTGAGATCATTTAACTAAAATAAAATAGCAATGCTATGACCTCACACAGTGCGTAATACTGTAGCAGATACAAATGCTGACTTTTCTTGTGTTTTTCAGTAAATTTTCTGTAAATAAGAGACCTCTCCATCTCTATTTGAGATTGGAGATTAGATGAAAGAGAATATGAAATTGGAGATCAGAGGAAGTCCACTCTAGATCTTAGATATTTTTCATGTGAAGACAACTAGTGGACACACCCAGTGCAAGATCAAGATAGCTTGATAAATTCATCCTTTCTTGTGCATATAATGCTACAATTCAACTCAGGTGTAACACTAGATAAAGCAAGAGATTGAACTTCCATTACTTTGAGACTATTTTCTGTTCCTTTTTGGGATGAAACCAAGGCCTTCTGACACTTGCAAAAGCAGGTAGCCAGGGTTTGTGGCTAGGTTGCATGCTTGGAAGGTTCAAAGGTTCAAAGTCATGTATTATCGTAGAAATAATTTGTTAGTCCTGCTAGATTTGTTTGTAGTGCTAGATTTGTTTCTCTCTATGGCTAGAGAAGCACCATGAATTTTGAGGGAACTTGACCCTGCAATTTGGTAACTGATGTGTCAAACTGAAAGTGGCAGAGTGAGATTTGAAGCTGATTGAGGACTTGAAGTCTGGCCTCAGGTTAGAGGGGTGCAGTGTCCCAGTTGTGTAGGCCTGTCTCTAAAAGAACTGTTGGTCATTCTGTTCTGAACAAATAAATGAAGGTGAAACATTCAGTTTTGTTTTGTTGTTTTGTTTGTTTTTGTTTTTTTTNNGGGGGGCGGTGACGAAAACAACCATCAAAGGAGCTTTTTGGCCCACATTAATAGTGCTGTTCCTAAAGTATTCATTGTAATGAGTTGTTACTGACCTAATATTACACATTTGCACAGAGTCATGTTTCTGTTTTCCCTTTTTAAAGGCCTATTTCTCATCTCTCTGCTGATTTATAGGATTAACTAAATGCATATGAGTTGCAAAAAGACAGAATGGTTGACTAGGATGCCTGACTCCTATACTTCATTTTACCTCAGAATTTTTCTGGCTCTTCTGTTCAAAGTTGTGCAGACAGCTTAAAGGAAAGACCTGTGATTACAATTCTGAGTCTCTTCCAACTCTGAGCCTTATGTTCTTGGAGGTAAAAGGGAATGCAGAAGCAATGTTTATATGCAGTGTAACAGGGAAAAAAACCACAGAAATCTTGAGCATTTTCCAGGT
The DNA here is from genome assembly GCA_013396955.1 of Regulus satrapa. NCBI lineage: Eukaryota > Metazoa > Chordata > Aves > Passeriformes > Regulidae > Regulus > Regulus satrapa. Next base: position 195,721 of record VWZN01004600.1, read on the forward strand.
ACAGATAAGGATACTTCATTTCTGGGCTGTGTAAAAACAGGATAAGTTGTTTTTAATGCATGTTTCCCTGGATAGATTTTTTTTTTGCTGAAAGTGTAAAGTAGAACAGCTGACAGCATCCTAGCTCTGTATAAAGGAGTAGCTGCAGTCAGAAAAATGGTACTTGAAGGTCTTTGTCCTTTTTGTCAGCTTCCTATTCAGCTAAACCTATTTGCAAGTCATCAATCTTCTTTAAAATTTGTTTTTATTTCATGTTTTTCCTTACCCTACACAGCTAGCTCTGTAAAACCATCATATCATCTTGCCCACTCTATCCCTCTGTATGTGGAGTAATTTTTTTGTTTGTTTGTTGGATTTGTTGGGGTTTTTTTGCATTGGACTAACCTACTTTGAAAGCTTTACATTCTTCCCAGGAAGTTTGATTCCCCACATATATTTTGATAGCTTTATTCAAACCATGTATTGTGAAGGAGTATGCTGCAGTTCAGCCCAGATGAGGTGGCGGGAATTGTAGTGTGGTGCTGGACACATTACATGTGTTGGGGAATCTCTGCATCTCATGTTGCCAGCCTATTCCTACTTCTTGATTTCATTTTTCCTGACCTATACTTTTGTGAATGATGAGGTACAAAAAGCAGTCAAAGTCAGCTTTGTCTTCCATTCCTGTGTTGCTCCACAGTGGGATTGTTTGTTTTCATTCATTGAGTCCAGTTAAAAACCAAAAGAGAATAATTTTCTGGCTTTACTCAACTTTCTTGAAACATAATCAGATTTTAGAGAGTGGAATTCTAAAGAGTAGTTATAACCAGGGAAAAAAACGTCTAGAAAAGATGTTAAGAACTGACTGTACTATATAATATGTTGATTAATGCTTTTTTTGACCATTTCACACTCAATCTGTAATGCGCTATGAAAATAATTCTAATGTCATGTTAAAAGATGGCAGCTTTACTACAAATGAGGAAAGACCTCCATACTGAAGCAAGCTCTTGTGTTTTTGTGGGAACTTGTAGGTAAAGCAGCAAAAGTTTGAGAAATCGATTCAGGTTTTATATTAAGACCAGTAAGTATGTTGGAGTGAGGAACTCTTCATGACATTCAGAGGAAATGGCAAATCCTTCTCGTATTTAGAGCTTTGCTCCCTTTTCCCTCAAGTAAAACAACGACATGCTACAGCATCTTATTTGAGTTTTGTTTTAAAACATGTTTTTAAAGATCCCAGTAGGGGTATGCTGTGGAAGTAATGGAGATACCCCATGTTTTGGGTGGGTTTTTTTGTTTTGTTTGTTTGTTTGTTGGTGTTTTTTTGTTTGCTTGTTTGGGGTTTTTTTTTTGTTGTTGTTGTTTTTTTTATGTTCTCTGCTCTGTTCTTTTGTAGTAGAGGAGTAAAAGGCACTTCTACAAAATATGTCAAGGTCCTACACTGAAAAATCCTCTAAAGTACAAATATTACTGCAAAAGGACATGCTTAAAAAAGGCAGTGGTGATATTAGTGGAAGGAAATTAGCTTTTTTAAACAGAGTACCACCTGTCTATTTTGAAAGCCATTTATTGTCACAGTAAACTAAATTATGACTTGGTCGTAGTGCTGTGCCTTATGTTAGTGGTGTTGTTGCAGGTTCCAATTGTGAGCAGTGCAGAGAAGGAGCCACATACTCAGGTGCAGTAATATCTCCCAACTTAGAAACCACGAAAATCATGCGAGTTCCTCATGCTTTGTCAGTGTCCGAGTGCATCACAGCGTGTTGTGACCTCTCTGGTTGTGACTTGTCCTGGATGTTTGAACGGCGCTGTTACATCGTGAACTGCCAACACAAGGACAATTGTGAACCTAAAAAAATTGAAACTGTAAAGTCCTACCTTACCTTTGTGCTGAGGCCTTCTCAGAGGCCAGCCTCACTGTTAGGGTTTGGGCAAGTGATCCCAAGCATGGTCCACTCTGTGGGACTCCAGAATGAGCCGTCAGAGGAAGTAAGTAGCCTGAAGAAGTTGTCTCTGCTTGGAAAAGATCCCAGCCTTGAGGAGATACCTGAATACATTGATGATTATAAGGAGTTGGAGCAGGACCCCTTTCAGGTGGGCATCAAACACAAGCAGAAGGACAATATGGATTATGCTGACTGGGGTCTGATGGTGGCAGGTGAAAATGGCTTCAACACTTCTATGCGTGATGATGGAGATAACCAGGAAGATTTTGCTGAAATGAAAGGGGAGGATGGGAAGGTGGAAAGCCTTCTGAATACAAACAGCTCTGGGCTGACTTCCATCAATGAACACTCCACAGAGAGGACATTCCTTCCAGAGATTACATCACTCCCGGGGAAGACATTTGAAAGAGAAACAGCTGTTTCACTTCTTTCACAACCTGAGGATGCTTTCCCAAAAGAGGTATGTTTGCCCCTCAAGAAGCAGGCAGAATATGGTGAGGCTACTTGGCAATTATTTTATTTTTCAAATCTTTTAAAATCTTAAGTTATTGATTTGTAATATTACAACTCTCAAATTTCTTACAGTAATGTTACCATGTAGAAGAGGCTGAAGGGGATAAGATTGCCCTAAGAGGCAGGTGAATCACTAAAGGACTCCTTTTTTTTTTTTTTTTTCTCTCATCAGATGATAAGGAGTAAAGTTCCTTTTAGGGCACTGTGAGGTTTCCTTGAAAGTGTACAAATGAGTGAACCTGGACCTGGTGTAATAGTGTTACAGCGGTTTTTACTTCTGAGCTCTGGAAGAAGTTAGCAGAGCAGTACCAGTAGACCCTCTGGTATCCAAGGGCCAAGACTGAGGAACATAAGCTCTTCTATCAATAAAATTAGGCCTGCTATATGGGTTTCATGCTTCTAATGCACAGTGGTGTTACGGATGTAAGTGCTGAATTAATTTTTATAATGCTTTTAAAACATGAGAGGGACATGGAAATTAAGGAGGGATGATAGCGGTTTTCAACCAAGATGTGCATCAGGATAAGGTGTTTCTGCTCTCAGAATCCTTGAGTCTGGTAATTAGAAAAGTAAGTTAATTACTTAAAATCCATATTTAAGTCAGTATAAGTAATATGTACCTGTTCTCTATTTATGTAAGGTGCACCTGTTCTCTATTTATGCCAACTGGTTTGGCCAGTTGAGACTAAAGGGGCCTTGGTTTCTTAAGAACAGGGTGGATTCAGTTGGAAAGTTTAAACAGGCTGCAAATTCAGCATTCCATGGGTTTGACTCCCTTTACTAGAGGAAAGAGGAAATTAATCAATGTTAGCTGACTTGCTCTAAATTCCGCAAGACTTTGTAACCAGCAAGTATCTCTGGCTGTAAAAATGGTAATTTATTGCTATAAATATACTATAGGGAAGAAAAATGCAAAGAAGAAAAAGCAAATAAGAAGGTTGTGTGAAATCTGTAACAACTGCAGTTGTGGGAGGGGATGACTGATGTGCAGAGAGCAGCAAGTCATAAGAAACTTCAGGTAACGGGAAGGAGCCTCCTGTTAACAGCCCTGGTCTTCATGGTGAATTTAAAACACCTTAATACCTACTGTGAGGGCAAGAGAGCAGGGAAAAAGCTGTGCAGAAAGTTTCTGAAGGTTGTTAACTTCAAGGAGGTTATTGCTTTGAGTTGCTTCCAGGAGTTGAGGAGAGAGACTCCACTGGACGTCCCCCTTTCAGTAAACAAGGGATTAGTTATGGATGCAGGCATGAGGTAGAAGCTCCTGAGAGGGGCAAGAATAATTGAGGAAGCAGGGTCACAACCATGGACTGCAGTAGAGCAGTCTTTGGTCTGTTGTGGGATCTGTTTGGAAGAATTGCAAGGGAGATTTCCTGGGAGTTAAGTGGGGCCCATGACAGCAGGTTGCTTTTTGAGGACTACCTCTTGTAGAGACAAGGTAGCCTGTGAATTTGATGACCAACTAAATTGGTCTGGAGTGTATTGGCACAAGTGAGAGGAGATTAGAGCTCACCTTCATGTGTAGGGAAGAACACTTGACAACGTAACGAGTTCTGTGGCAAGCTGAAAATTAAGTACTGCTTCTGCAAGCAGAGTTGATTTAAAAGTTTCTACCATGCACACCTTGAAATGAGCATAATTAACATGGGGTTTAGGTGAGAGGAGTAGATATTGGTTGTTTCTTCTTAGTATGAAAATGTATATATGTACATATGAAGAGTATGATACCAAAGTAGATTGTCCCTGCTGATAAAATTTAGAGTAACATTTTCATGCACTAGTGCTGCAGTTAGTTCTAATACTGGGCAATAGCTGAGTTGTTCTTACAAAATTAAAATTAAGGATGTCCAACCATGTCTATACTGAACTCATCTCCCATATTTTCTTTCATCTGCTAGGGGAAACTTGCAAGCATCTTTTAGTTACTCTCCTTGTAGTGTGATGGAAATCAAGCCACACCAAGAACCTTCATTAGCTCCATGCTCCACCGTTCACTTTAGGTGTGCATGACACTTGTTTCCATTGCATTTTGCTGTATAATAGAAGATCCATTAGCATGGTGGTAATCTTTAGCCAATTGTCAGGAACCCTGCTGACTGAACTGCTTATGCCTTGTGCCTTAAAGGAGTCATAAAACTCTGAATTCACCTAAACTACATGTCAGAGATCAGCAAGTTTGTTCACAGTCTCTAAGGGATCATGTGAATACCTTTTTATAAAAATTGAGATTTCATGTCCTACAGCAGTGATAAATATATATGGCCAAACCTACTTTGAAGAGCTCTACTTTGATTTTCCCACCCCAGCCAGAATATAAATATTTTGCTTTCTCTCTGTACACTGACTGTAGATGGGAGTTTATTGTAAAGTGAAATGGAGAGAAATCTGTTTCTAACTGGGACACAGAAGAATCGTTATTGTGTGAGCTTTATATTTATGCTAACATTATGCTAGCACTGCCACTGAAATTCCAGTAGAGAGGCTGAGGAATGAGCTTGCTTCTTTCAATGCAGAGGGGATGGAACTCCAAACCTGGGTCAGTCTTTAGCCACAGCAGATAATGATGCTGAAGAACTGATAATGCAAGTGTTGGAAGGTGGTTGGGACGTTGAGACATTAGGTCTCTCTCTGTGAGCAGAGCTGTAGAAAGCATATTAATGGGACAACATCAAAAGCTGTTTGTTACATGCATTGAGAAATGGCTCTAAAGGCTCTCTATTAATGTAAAGGAAGAATCTGGGGAAGAAGAAGGCTTTCAGAAACTGCCTAAGCAACCTTTGTTTGCTTAGGTGGAAATCCTTAGAATTTAGACATGAGTGGAGAGATTGAGATGATGAGTGGTTTTAGCAAATAGTTTTCCCTGGACTTCCCTAGAATCAACTTCAATCCAGACACATCTCCTCTCCCCTTCTTAATTTCTACTCCCCTTCCTTTCACTGCAGATTATGCTCAGTCACTTTAATGAGGAAACAGGTGGCACAGGAGGTTGGGGTCAGTGTATAGCAGTCTCCTTTTTGCCCCTTGTAACTTTTTTCTGCCACTGTTCCTTCCTTTTTGTTTCACCTGCACTGGCGTGGGCTTCTCTGTGGTCCTCATTTCCCTGGGAGGTGCCACAGAGTGCATGTTTCCACAAGGGTGTTTCCAGCCCTGTGCACAATGTTTGCTTCCAGATGTTTCCTCTCATGCCTCCTGTTATGCATCCCTCCACATCCTCCAGTGCCCCCTGCCCATAGTGGCTATTGCCCTTTTTTAACAAGGTTTGAGAGGTTGTGGTGTTGGTGCATGGTGGCTTGATTCCATCCACTGCCAAACTGACTGGGACCCACTAGGGTGGCCCCTGCAGCCAGTCCTCTGCCACCTAAGCCTACCACTTACTCAAATTTTCAACTTGGCTTCAAGTTTTTCTTGTTTGGGAACTTTAAATGTGACCCGAGGGAAATATAAGATGCCTGTGATATATTCTGGTAATAGGATTTCTCTCTTATGTGTCTCTTTCTCCAGAAAGCAGACATTTTCATCAAATCTCATATGGATTTTTTAGCACATATTTGTGTTTCCTTCTGAAAAAAAGTTGATTTTTGAAAACCAAATTTTGTTATGAAGAAAATCTTAAATTTTTACACTGGATTAAAAATGCCGAGAGGTCTCTAAATAGTTTTTTCATTAGTATATCGTTCAAACAACCTCTCAAACTGTGCTGGTTTTGTATAGGTTATGAAAATATGAAGGTCTTAAAATCATGCTTGCTGCTAAGTTTAATGAATTGCCCTGTTTCTTGCACATTATACAATGTTTTCCTATCATTCTTCTAATTCTGCCACAGCAATTCTATATCTCTGTTCCTGGGTCTGTGCTGACGCACTCCCTTCTGCAGCTTCCAGACAAAGCTGTTGTGACAAGCCAGAGAGAGCAAGGTGGCAAAAATGTGATTCCATGATTTCCTCCCTTCACAGTAGTCAGCAGGATGTGGTGTCCTCAGGTGCTGTGTTCTTTGAACAAGGACCTGCACAGAGATTTTAAACTGAGAAACCAACCAAACACAGACCTCTGGAGTCTGTGCCCTTGGAGCATCCTTGTCATAAATGCAGTCAGATGCAGGAAATTTCTGTATGTGATTTGGGAGAGAGAATATGAGGTTTGTCATTTAAGTGAGTCACCTGACTGTTTGGTTTACATCAGAGTTCAGAGGGATCTTATGGACTGTCACTCTCTGGCAGCTCAATAACATGAGTAAATTCAGAAATCTGTACAGAGTATATGTTGTCCATCTGCTCAGAACAGGAATCTGTAGTGCTGCCCATCCTTGAAGTGAGACATCTGCAAAGAATTGATTTTCTTTTTAAAATCTCCATTTAACTGCAAATCTGCTAAGCCATGTAAGGTTTTTCAGGTCTTAATCAGAGTCTAGCTGCTGCTACGTTGATGCTGCAATGTGCCAAACATTTACTCAATACCTAAGGCCTGACTTAATTCTTATGGTTATTGTATTTATATGATTTGTATGATTATTGTATTTATAGAGATAATGCTGCAGTCAAAATGCATAAATCTCTACCTAAGAAACCTTAAGATGGCTGACAGACTTTATGTGATGGTGAGCCTTTTAGTGTCTGAGTGGCTTGCCTTTAAAATTCATATTTAAGGCTTAGATCCCTGTTGAATGCCATAGATGTTCATCTCTTGTTTTGGCTTTGTTTCATTTTTGAGACCTGCAGAAGCTCAAGGGTTCTGTTTGGTTAAAAATACATTGACTTGATCCATAGAGGCTATATAAAACTCCTGAAAGATGATTTGATATTTAGATTTTCTTTTCTATTTTGAAGTCTGTACTTCATGTTATATGATTGTTCTAATTTTCTGTTGGAATTCTCAAGAGATTTGTGCTCAAGTCAAACCCAGGGAACTGTGGAGGATGTGGGCCCTCACCATTGGTGTGTTTGTATCGAGCAACAGTGTAAAAAAGGATAGAAGCAAACAACCTGCAAAGCACCTACTAACAGAACGGCTTATCAGGCTATTCCCAGAAGGAATTATTTTATTTTCTTTAACTTTCACTTCCCAAGCTGGAATTAGGTTAATTTTGCCCTCCACCTCTGTTCCAGCAAATCTCTCAGTAATAGTTTCTGTCTGAGAACCTAATTTCTGATATTGTCCCTGCTCCAGTTGTCTGCTAACATTTTTAGTTCGTCTTTTTGGCTGTGATACCACTTCAGATGTGACAGTGCCACAGGGCACCTTTTTTGACTGCAGTGTCTTGCCTAGGCTTGCTGACTGAAGTGATGTTTGGTGCCACTGCAGAAGAGGCACCCTGGAAAGGTACATTTGAGGTGACTTTGTCTCCATCTGTCCTACAAAGCCATGATGGCTGCTTTTCACCTGCTGGATTGCAAAGGATGAGGAGAGAAGCCAGAAGAAGCTTGGGAAAATAGACTTCCCTCAAATTCAGAAGGCAAAAGAACACTGTGGTTTGCCCAAGTATGGGAAGAAAATCCTTTATAGAGGTGAGGGTTGGAGTGAGTATCTAAAGGAGACCTATCTGGAGGAAAGACCTTTTGTCAAGATACAAAGCAGGATGGGCTTGAGGTTCTCCCTGTACATGATGCTGTCAAGGATGAGATTCCTGAAGGCACTATTTTAAGGGATCTGCAGTCCCTGCTCCTGCTAACAGTGTCCAGCTGCTCAGAGAGTACTGAATGCATATGGAGCAGAGATGAAGGTATGACCACAAAGGTGCTTGTGTTGTCTGTGTTATGGACTCACTCAAAAGTGCAGCTCTTGGTGTTGATCTCAGCATCCTCAAGGGTGGGCAGCCACAATCCCTAACCCTGAACTGGGATCTTTTCTCTCTGTCCATTGTCGAAGGTTGGGATGAAGTTGCAGATGAATTCTGTGCTCTCTGTTTCCTTGCAGACTGGGATGGAAAAGTTCCTGGTATTGTTTACACATTCCCAGCTGCACAGGGAGCTTTTTCTCCTGTCCAATAGGCAGGACTGCTCTCTTTTCCTAGGAGCCAAACTATAAAGGAAAAGCAGAGCACCTGAAATGCAAAGAGTAGAGAGTTGGAACTGTTCAGCCTTGAGTAGAGAGGGTTCAGGGAATTTTACAGTGTGTAAATAACTCTGATGGGTGTGAAGAAGATGGAGCCAGGTTCTTCTCAGTGCTGTTCAGTGACAGGACAAAATACAATGGACACAAAATGAAATATAGGGAATTTTATTTAAACACTAAACCCCATCTTTTTTTCTGTGAGGATGACCAAACACTGGAGGTTTTCCAGTGAGGTGGATTCTCTGTCCTTGGAGATGCTCATAACCTGACTGAACTTGGTCTTGAGCAATCTGCTGTAGCTGACCCTGCTTTGGAGGCAGGGGCTGAACTGGGCTATCTCCAAGGGTTTGTTTGTGATATAAGTGCACACATTGCCAATCTTCATAATCCTATTCTTCTGTTAATAGATGAGGTACAAATAATAGTATTTTGCTACACCTTCACATACTGCAAAATGCAGTAGCCATAATTGGAAAAATGCTTTTCCCATATCATTAGATCATAATTAAGTCTTTAGAATATTAAGGAAAACCTTCTGGCCCATTGAGGGTAATCTGTTGTTGAAAAGCAAGATTAACCCAGTGCTGAGTTATTCATGCCACACTTGCTATGTCCTTTGCTGCAGTTCTATTTGCTAACAAGGTGAGGCAGTTCTTGATGCTTGAAGAGGAGAGACATGTAGGGTCTTTCATTACTTTTGAGGAGACAAAAAGGCATGAGCAATTTGTGTACTGAATAGATGTAGCAAGAAGCAAGGACTCTGTTAGGTTTGTGTATCGCACAAAGACAATAATACCCCACAGAATTTCTGAGATTGGCTTTTAAAGGTTTATGACTGTATTTAGACCTGTTGTACTGATGTTTTAAAAATATTTTGGTAACTGGTAACCTTAGTTGTATTCTAGGTTACCTCAGGATGGTTCTACATCTAAAACTTGGAAAATTATTAGCATTTATTACAAAATGTGGTTGGAGAAAAGCCAATTCTTGTTAGATGGGTATTCTGTACATTAATAAACTCTCCTAGTAACATAAATCAGTAGAGTTATCCTACATGCTATTGAAAAACCAGCATACTTCTAAATCTAGAAATATCAAAATGTCTCACAACAGCTCATCCCCTATAATTCCTTTTTCAGGCTTCTACACTTTCCTCTTCTTCAGATAAACCAGATTTCTCCCCAGGCGTGTCAGAGAAAACCCAGGCTCCCATAGTGGCCCCAGAGAATGCCACTGAAGGTGGGATCCTGCTGCTTCCCACTAATACTGCACCATCTGAGCCCATGCAGCAGTTTACACCACCTGCTACTGCTGCTAAAGCAGGTAATGTTTCAACACAGCTGGAGATCTGAGGGGTACCTGCAGGTTGGACAGAGGGTGAGGATGGCTTTTCTACTGTCATGTTTCCAACCTGTTGTAAATTAAAGCTCATTTTTTATCCAAATGTTACATAATCCCACTTTGAACCTGTATACCTACAGTAATACTGCAAACCCCAGACCCTGTAGTCACCTAATTCTGAGGCAAAACCATGACCAAATCCACCTTTAGTGGGAAATGACAACTTGAGGAAATACAGCAAAGTAAAAAGCAGAGATTAAGACCTGTTTTAAGTGATTTTTTTTTTAACTTGGTAAGCAATACCTGAGGCTTTCTGGGGTTTCAGAATAGTTTCTTCTAGCCATATTGTTATTTTTGGTGTGACTCTTTAGAACTGTTCCCTCTCAGAAACTCTGCAGTAGAAGCCTATCTGTAGTTGCCAGATACCATGCAGCAACATAGGTGGGATGTGAGGAAGCCCAGCCTTTACCAGTGGAGAATATGGCCTCCAAATCCTGGGGAAACAAAGTTTTGCTCTAATTTCAAAACTGTGGGGAAGCTTGCCACACTTGTCCTCTGTAGTTGTGTCGAATTTTGTGTGTATGTTCATGTATCTCCTTTCTCCTGCTGAGTTTATTGACTCCCTGCACACACTGACAAAGGGTTAGCAGGGCCACAAGCAGCAGAGAAGTACAGATGTGTGTTTTTCTGCACTCCTAATGTACTGAGGGAAATGGAGGGCTGAGCCCCTTGCTTCCTGGTAGAGAAGCTCTGGTTTGCAACATTCTTGACACCCTCTACCAAAATGCAACCTGCCAGCCAGGATAGCAATAGAAGGTAACAGGAAGAGATGAGCTACAAGAGATTCCTCTCCAAGAAAATGGATTATAATTACCATTGACTGTTGACTAGGCAGCTCTTCCTCCTCTTCCTGTGAAGGAGGAGGTTGAAGAGGGCCCAAAAAAGAGTTTAGAAGAAGAAGCTGAAGGGAAGGTTGTGATGAGTCTTGCTGTCGGCACTGCTTTATACAGTGCTTGTCTGATGTGTGAGTGCTCTCAGCCAGACTGTCTAGAAAGTCTCAATTACTTCTTTCTTTTGGCCATCATCCTCTTCTAGCCATTTTATTATCTCATGTGAAGATCCAAGTGCAAACATTTGCTCCACAGGTGTCTAGGGCGCCTTCTATGATCAGTTGTGAAGCCTTGGGTAAATTTAAGCAGCAGTGACAGAAAGTGTGCTGTCAGTGTCTTCACTTCATCCATTTTTAGACCCATCAGCTGCCATTGCTGAGTAGCTTCTTTGGCATTTCTTCTGAGTTTGTAAGTTGGGCATTTAGACACTAGTGAAAACTGCCTTCAGAGAACTTTGTTCTGTGGTTCCCCAATATTAAAAGTAGGATATTTAAAACATTTGAAATACAGGACTAGGTGAGCTTTTTCTAAGTCGTGCTTTGTTATGTTTCTTCTGGGGACTCTTTTTATGTATTTTGGCATTTATCAAAAGAGAAAATTTTTCACAGACAAGAACTGGATAGTTTGAATTGGTAGTTCAGATAAGAAATAACCATTTTCTCTGCTGTGCAAGTGGATTTTTTTAAAAGGAACACAAGATGAACATTGGAACCTGCCTTACAAGTGTCACATGAATATAGAAGTAGTACTTCTTGGTGGAAGAAAATGTGTGTCAAAGTTCTATTATGCTTTTTTGTCTTCTGTAAGTGCATTTTTAATACCTGCACTTCCAGTTACTGAGAAAAATGCATAACTCTTTATGCAGAGCATTGTTACCTCTGGTATAAAGGAATAATGAGAATGTTTTTCTCTGAAACAGAAGTAGGGAAAATGACACTTCATAGCTGGAGAAGAAAAAAACTTTGGTTTAGTTAAAGGTAAGGGAATCACAGTCATGATTAAATAGATTGTTATTTTATAATGAATTATGGATTTCTTTTTTAAATTATTGCTGCCTGTTCTCTGTAGAATACTTGTCCAATTTTACTTAATTTATTGCAAATAATATTTGAAGATACTAAATTTATATCAGCTCCATCTGTTACAACACAGTGTATTCATCCTGTCTTATATGCAGTTAAAGAACTTACTGTGTCTGCTGGAGATAACATACAAGTTATGTTACCCAAAAATGAGGTTGAACTGAACGCCTTTGCTGTCCCACCACCATCTACAGGTGAGTTAAATGCCTTAGTACCCAAGGAGATGCACACACTACCAGCTTGTAACTGCAGACAAGTTCTGAGTTCTATGAATATCTACCACTTGGGGTAAAACAATTTTTCTCACTTATAATCCTGCCTCTTTTGTGACAGAGAGTATTTTCTCTGTTGGATTTTAAAGAGGATTTTTTTTTTAAGTGGCTTTTACTTTCAGAACCTGAATTCATTAGCCAGATGGTTCAGTAGAAAGCCTGTAATTTCTACCAAAAGATGATGTGGCTTAGTTTTTAGCATCTTGCTATAAAGCTCAAGGGTGGAGGCAAAATAGGTTTTGGATGCAATATTTCCCTTAAAACTGCCAGCTTCTGAATTGCAGGAGCAAGTAAAAGATGTTTCTTAAGAGCTATGTAAAATGTGTTGGCTTCACATGAAGCTGTTTTTTGTGAAGAGGTCCATTATTTGTGAAGTCCGTTATATCTTTGTTTCTTTACCAAGTTGCAACACACTGGAATTTTAGATGTGGTTATACTGCTTCATTTTGCAGGCTTAAGCAGTAGCAGTCATGATTTCATACTGTAGCATTTTATCAGATGAGTGGTGAACTTGAGTTCTTTGTTTTCTGGGCTTATCTTGAACACAAAACTGATTGTTCTTATGCTGTGTTATTGCTCTTAGAAACAGCCTACACCTATGAGTGGAGTTTAATCAATCATCCTGCTGACTATAGTGGGGAAATGGAGCGCAGGCACAGCCAGACTTTGAAGCTGTCTCATGTAAGTGAGCTGTAAACTGAGGCTCATTATGTTTGTGTGGTCCTTTCCAAAAATTGTAACCTGTGGGGATGGGCACCTTGATTCAAGGAGTTCAAATCCTTCAAGCCATCCTGAGTCTCTTCACTTGTTTGTGCCACCAAATTTATGCAGTATCATAGAGTGCTAATTCCTCAGTGTTTGATTCATATTCCCCACTTCCAGGCAGTGAGTAGTGGTCTTTTATGTATGTATTTATAAAAGCAGTTTGAGGATTTACACATCCGGATTTATTATTTTGTGATATGATTGTCAGATTTGAGTATACTTATTTTGTATAATTCAACATGTAACCCTATTTGTTCTGTGTTTGTCTCAGTTATCAGTGGGACTTTACGCCTTCAAAGTGACAGTTTCTGGTGAAAATGCCTTTGGTGAAGGTTTTGTAAATGTCACCGTCCAACCAGGTAAATTACTTGACTGATATAATTAATTCCTTTGACACAAATACAGTATACTTATCAAGTAGTCTCTCGGTTACTATTTGTTGAGGACATCTGGCAGTCCAGTCATGCAGACATGTTTCATATCTCAGTGTCTAAGGAGTTTTAAGGAAGTAGAGCTAAGGGTCTTGCTCACTGTGTTTAAATGCTCTCTAGTTTTTCCCTGTCCTCAGGCAAAGCATGAGATATCATCATGCCATCTTTTCTGGTCCTGCTCTCCAGCTAAGGACAGCAGTCATGTGTTGGACCAGCTCTATCTGCAGGATACAGTGCACAGCTCTGATCTGAATTACACCATGTAGGAGCACTGCAATGGTACACTGCTGTGTCAGCACACAGCTCATCAGTAATCTCTTCTTTGCCTTGTCCCAAAAGGACAACAGATGCTGCAAAGCTGTGTGTCCTAGATTTAATCACTCGAGGCTAATAATCTGTAGACTTAATATTAGTTTTGCCTGGGCTTTCACTAGTTGTTTTTTTTTCCTTCCCCATTTTTTCTTCCCCTCCTATCTTTTTCACAGCAGTCAGAATTAACCAGCCACCTGTTGCTGTTGCTTCACCCAAAGTACAAGAAGTTTCGTTGCCTACTACGTCTACCTTCATCGATGGCAGTCGTATGTACTAGACCATCCTGTGCTTAGACCCTCTATTTTTAATATGCAGTTACAACGTTATTGTTTGTAAATTACAAGTGAAATTTCTTCTTCTCATTCTTCTCAGAAGTTCCCTGAATAATGAATCATTTTGGGAATAGGTATCCAGTCATAAGCTATTGCAATAAATTTTAAAATTATAAAACACAACCTTGCAGTTGGAGATTGAGATGCAGTGCATCAGGGACTGCTGCATTCAGATAGTAGCAACTCTTACAGCTTCTTCCTGTCCTGCCCAGGGAGCCTCTGTGCTGGTACAGCTGGGGCCATAGTAGAGAGCTGTCAGATAGAGTGTGATGAGGTGTTTTAATGATATTCATAATTACTGAGTGCAGACAAGTCAGAATGTCTAGAGTCTGAGACTGATTTTTTTTTTTATTCATGTGTGTGTTTAGATAAATCATAGCAAAGGTAATTTGGTATGACTCTATGGTTCATGAAGCTTATTCAAATATACTTGTAGAGTCAATTGTAGAACACCAGTTAGGGCTGAGCTTATGAACAACTTAAGTATTCATTCCAGCAATTTCTACAAGAAACTGATGTGTTTTTCTTTAATGAATGTAGAAAGCATAGATGATGTGAAGATAGTGAGTTACCACTGGGAGGAAATTAAAGGTCCCCTGCGAGAGGAGAAGGCATCTGCTGACACACCTGTCTTGCACTTGTCTAACCTTGTTCCTGGAAACTATACTTTCAGGTACCTGCATGATGATTTTCTTGGGGCCTTATCTGTGGTATCAGCTAAATGTTTGGGTTTTTCTGTGCTCCTGTGTATCTCCTCAAAGAAAAAGCTTAATTTTGCTTCTGCCTACTGTTACTCTTCATTTTGCACAGTGGAAAAACATACCGAGCAGTTTTATTAAAAAATGCTTGTGGTGATCCTTTATAACACAAAATTACAGAAAAGAAGGTATCATGAATTAAATATGTCCCCATTTCCAGTAATAACAACTATGACAGGCTATTTTTTTCCCCAGTTTAGAAGCTGACTAGTGCCCTGAATGAAACAATGAGTCAGGCTGTTAAAGTTATCCTCTGAAGGGTGGTGGCAGACAGAATAATATTGGCAGATTGATCCTCACAAGACATTGTTATGTGCTGATTTTACTGAGAGCCATTCTGCTCTTTATAAAAGCATTTGTCTTGCTACTGGTTTCTTCCATTTATTCATTGCTTGTAGGAAACTTAGAATTAGAAAGAAATTATAAATATGATTCTGTAGCCAAAGAGGCTAAAGAAGAAATTCAGCTTAAAGCATGGTTTGAATAATTCAAAGAAACCAGTCAGGCTTGCCCAAGCACATTCCTTCCCCCAGTAAAACTCAAGCAAAAACCCTTTTCCTTTTACCTTATAAGGAAAGATTCAAGATACCCCAAGACAGTCTAATTGATACAAAACCAGCAGGTTTTTATAGGTTGTAAACAAATGTTGTTATATTAGTATATGTTTAAATACGTTAATTAAGAAATAGAATATTCAGTGTATCGATTATATAAACCTCTGTACAAGAGAGCACTCTCTCTTATGCCTCTTACTCCTCTTGCTCTTAAGCCCTGCTCTTATCTCTTACCCCTTACACCCTGTACTTACTTACTCTTTTATGCCCTGGACTCTCTTATGCTCTTTACTCTTCTTGCTCTCCTTTTCTCTGTCTTTCTCTATTGAGATATTGTCTCCCTTGAGCCTGCTCTGTGCCCACTCTGCTGGCTCTGAGCAGCGCTCCCTGACCCACGCCCTGAAATAAACTGCTAACATCTGACTCGACTAGAGATCCCAACCGTGTCCTGTACCGTCCATATTGAGAAATTATTTTTTACAATTGCTGAAGCTGGGGATTGCCCAGACAGTGGAAGCAGTGTTTGTGGTTCAAGGTGCTTTAGTAAAAATCTGTCCTTTTTCTGATCTGTTTAACTTAAAGCCCAGTCTATACAGAGGCAGATTTCCCACTTAGCCAGCTTGGGTTCTTTGGCTGCCAGTGGGTTGCCTGTCAGTCAATATATTATGAACCAGAGTAGCATCAGCAGATTGTTGAAGCCAGCACACATATACATTATCTGTGGTGCTTTGCATAAGTTCTACCAAAAGTTTTACAGCTTCTACTTTAATTCTGTATTTTTACTGGAATTGGTCCATATTGGACAGTAGAAATGAGTGTTAATTTTTTTTCAGTGTTTAAAAAGGGCAGAGTCTTGCTTACAAGCAATGCTTCTAAGTGTTTTCCAAATCCTAGGGAATTAAGAAGTCAGTTGTTATGTCTCTGCACCTTTGGGGGAGGCTGACTTACCTTAACAGGTAGAGCAGTGTGTTGAAGGTTACAAGGAATTGGTCGGTCAAAAAAATCTACTGTCCTTAATACCCATGGATGTGGGCCTATTGCAAAATGTTTATGTTTCCTAATGTCTGAGGTAATGAACACTAGTTTTGTTTCTGTGCAAGTTCCCTTCCGTGTGGTCAGCTGTATGTAACAGAGGTGTCTTAGAGATTAGTTGGTCACCACACTGCAGAGAGCAGCTTTCATCCCTTTGAGGTGCCTGCAGTAGTCTTGTTTTGAGATGATTTTGTGTTTCTTGAGAGGCAGTAATGTCTGAGGTTTTTTAAAACCTTGTATATTTTTAATTTTATACCTTGATATTGATATTAAGCTCCATTAAAATCAGTAATGGTGTGCCACAAAGAAATAAAAAGTGAGGATCTGCTTCTCTTCTATACGCAGAGCTTCTGAACATCTCAAGTAGTTTTAAATGTTTCACTATACTCTTTCAATATAGGTTATTAATAAAATCCATTTTTTTACTGAGTACATTTCTAAAAGAGTTTGTAGTGAATGGTGAAGTTGCCATTGACAGAAGGTAAAGCAGGTAAAAAAATGGTATCCAGAATAATTAGGGGTTTTTTCCTTAAAGGCTGATAGTTGTGTTTGTAAAGTTTTCTGAATTTTTTTCCTGCCTTAGATGAGGGATATGTGTGTCTGAATCAAAAGCTTATATCATAAAATCAGTGGCTTTTGTTTAGGTGATCTTTGAAAAAGTGCCAGAAAAAGATTAATTTTTCATTTTAGAAGTTGGCAGAAATTAGTCTTAACAGATTTCTGTTTTCCTGTTGTAGACTCACAGTGATTGATTCAGATGGAGCAGCCAACTCTACCACTGCATCTCTGACTGTCAACAAGCCAGTGGATTACCCACCTATTGCTAATGCAGGACCGAATCAGGCAGTCACTTTGCCCCAGAACTTCATCACACTGAATGGAAATCAGAGCAGTGATGACCATGAAATTGTTAGCTATGAATGGTCACTCAGTCCCAAAAGCAAAGGCAAGGTTGTAGCAATGCAGGTATGTGTACTTCTCCTTGCATAGAATAGAAAAGCTCTTTTATCTTTGCCTCTAACATGAGCAAACACATACACCTAAATAACTGTTCAAAAGCACTGAAGTACCTAGAGTGATCTTATTCTCTTTTGTTTTACTCTCACATGTATTCAGCTCTTATTTTAGATACTGCTTTTAATTCCTTTTCTTTTTCTTTTTTTTATTTTTTAAATTTTTTGGGACCAAACTAACTTATTTGTTCCCTGGTGGTGTGGAAAGACTTCAAGTTCACATTGTCTGTCCTTGAATGCTAGAGGCTGTTTCACAAGCTTCCATCTTCTGAGGCTCTGGGCAGGCTGAAAACTGGTTATAGGAGAATGTGGGGATAGCCAGTGTTTTCTTGAAAACTTTCTCCTGGAGAGGATAGAACACAAATAGAAACTTCATTTTATGAGTGAAAAATGACAAGACCTTTTGGCGGTGTTTATGCAGCCATGCTCTGTGGTCGATTTTTATGCTCACTAAAACATGGGTTTCCAGTGAGGGCTTACAGAACTTATTCTCTTATATTCAAGACTATTTTTGTTGTTGTTTTGCATTTGTTTTTTTAATTTGAGAAGTCAGTAAATCTTTTCATTGAACTTACATTTGGTAAGCTGGAGATTCTTATAGCTCTGCAGGCAATTGAGATCGTTAATGTACTGAATCCAGCTGAAACTCAGGAGCTGTTTTTTATGAGACTTGATTTCTGCCATGTTGGCAAATGCTTTAGACCTTGAGAACTGAAAAGAGATCACTGTAGGTCTATTTAAGAAAAAAGTATTATTATTAATGCAAAACTGCACTGTAGAAGAAATTTAAAATTACAGAAGAACTTATAATGAATTTTTCTGGTCATTCACCAAGACAAAAACTTTCCAAAAGCACCCAAGAAAACTGCACTTATAGTTTTTGAGAGCTCTTCAGTCTTAATGCAACCTTTCTGAAGGAAGGGAATGACTCCTCGAGATATCCAATGGATTCAGTGGGTATCTAATGTGGAACTGCAAGTGCATGTCCCAGTTTCTTTTCAACCGACCGGTAATCTTTTTCATGTGCCTGAAGCTGAGGATTGTAGAATCATAGAATGGTTTGGTTTGGAAGGGACATTGAAGATCATCTTGTTCTTACACCTTGCCATGGGCAGGGATGTCACTCGCTGGACCAGATTGTTCAGGCCCCCATCTAATTTGGCCTTAAACAGTGATGGGATATCCACAGTTTCTCTGGGCAACCTATTCCAGTGCTTCACCACCTTCTGAGTAAATAATTTCTTCTAATATCTAATGTAAGCCTGCTCTCTTTCACTTTGATACTATTTTCTCTTCTCTTGTCACTATCTGCCCATAAAAAAAAGTCCCTCTCCCTCCTTTTATAAGCTCCCTTTAGGTACTGGAAGACTGAAATGAGGTCTCCCCAGAGCCTTCTCTTCTTCAGGCTGAACAGCCCCAACTTCCTCAGCCTTTTTTTGGAGAGGTGCTCTAGCCATCTGACCCATCTTCATGGCCCTTGTCTGGACCACTCCAGAAGATGCTGGTCTGTTGTGTATTATATATTTACTGTTAGAGTGCAATCTAACAAGTACCTCTACTGGTTAGTTAATTGTTTATCAAATCTCTTTGTTCTTATCATCATCTTTATTTAAAAAAGAAAAAAAAAAACCTCTTTGCATTATGATTCGGTATTCCTCATATGAGAGATGCCACAAATGTTCATTTTTTTAGCAAAAAGACCTATAGCTGGGCCCTGTCATTTTATGAGCTTTTATAGGTATGAGCAAGTGCTGCTGGAAGAATAAATTCAGGACAGAGTTGTCTTGTTTAATATGGGGAATTTTTTCCATAACCCTATTTGTCTGGGTTCAAGTCAAGCCTGATTCTGCATTTAACAGTTTTTAAAAGTACTAAAGAATGCCATGATGTTTGTTTTTAAAATATCCCAAAGAAAATGGACTAAGCTGTAGGAATTTTCATCAGTGTTTAATTTCCTAATTGAGAGTGGTAGTGTTCTATGTGTTTCACGATTATTGTTGTGGAGAAATAATGCAGTGGTTATATGAACCAGGAGAAATTAGGATTTTTTGCCCATAGATATTTGTCTGGGTTGGTAGGAACAATTGCAATAGTGAATACATTACCTCTGTCTGTGCTCCAAATTTTAAGCCTCCTTATCTCCAAGGTGCATAAACTCTGTGCTCAAATACTGTAGTTATGACTTTAAGCA
The DNA here is from genome assembly GCA_013396955.1 of Regulus satrapa. NCBI lineage: Eukaryota > Metazoa > Chordata > Aves > Passeriformes > Regulidae > Regulus > Regulus satrapa. The sequence goes on from VWZN01004600.1 coordinate 215,180, forward strand.
TTTCTTTTTCCTTACATTTGCTCTGTAAGACTTTTTGTTACCCTCAACTGCTTGTGTGTTATCTTGTTCTCTGTCCTTTCCGGTGCTGTGAAGGGGGTGCGGACGCCGTACCTGCAGCTCTCTGCAATGCAGGAAGGAGATTACACGTTCCAGCTGACGGTGACAGACTCTGCGTGGCAGCGCTCCACAGCCGAGGTCACGCTGATCGTGCAGCCTGGTAAGTCAGTGCAGGCGCATCTGGGTCCCTCAGGGCTGGCCCAGCCTGGTGCCTTGGCGCCATCCTCCAACGTCTCCTCTCCCCCGCATTGCACCACTGATATGGCAGCCCCAATGCCTGGTACCTCTGGATCAAGGACTTGTCCACTTCCATTTTCTATCAAAGCAGGGAATTAAGTGTAGAATCAAATGAAATCCATGTAGTGATCCTGAGGGTTCACACCAGCCTGGTTATTCTATTTGAATGTGCTTCTAAAATTGTAGCTCTTGAGTGTAATGTCCTACAGAGTCTGTTTTGAAAGCTGCCCAGAGTATCAATCCGTTCTTTGCTCAGTTTTATTATTGTTTTGCAATTCTCTTCTGAGAATTGTGTGATTTTAATTCACTCAAATGAATTGCGTTTGTGTTCCTTAGCAAAAAGTGTCAACCAAGGACTTTTCAAAAGCTACATCTTTCACATGTTTATTTAGATTTGGGAGCCAAATGATGAATAAGCCCAAATGATCAAGGCCTTGTGTTTTTTTTTAATGGCTTTCTTTTTTCCACAGTATGTTTGCCTTTTAGATCCATAGTGGCCTTTTCTGCCTTTGTGCAGGTCTCACATTCCACCACGGAGGAAGGTTTTATTTTCCTGTTGCTGCTTAATATATATCTGTTGTAAGTGATCCCTTCTGAGGCAAGTTTACAGCAGTCATTAACTGCAGAAATCAAGAACGTGAATTGGAAGTGTGGTGTGTGTGATGCCTTTTAGACCCATTATAGTATGGAGTTAGAAAGATGCTATTGCTGAAGTCAGGCCCAAGGATAAATAAATATCTAGGAAAATGGTTTCATTGCGAGTTTTATCACAAAATCAGAGACTGAAAACAGAGTAACAGGTTATGTTTCTGCACTAAATTCTCAAAGGTTCTAAATTGTCATTAATTTAGTGGCTTTGAGGAGCAGACAGAATGGGTGAGTATTTTCGCTGAGGGCAAAGAATCATATTTGTGTGGGTGGTTCTGAAAGGGATGGACTGGTGGAACCAGGAGAGTACCCCACCACTCATGTTTTGGGACATCTCATATAATGCAATGAGCATGCAACAAGATCTTTGGGAGTGTAACTGTGCTTTCAGATAGGGCTATGTGAAACAGAAGCACTTGCTGTAGTGTTTGGCTTGCTGCAAAGCTGACCTCTCCCACCTGCTGGCTTGCACATGTCATATTTGTGGTTTGTACCTTTTGAGCCAATATATCATTTTTTTTTTTAAATACCCCATGTAAAACCTGATTGGCAGGCCTTGCCAGTGACTATCTAGAAAATGTCATACACTAAATACTAATTTTGCAGAAAATAACAGTCCTCCAATAGCAGTGGCTGGTCCTGACAAGGAATTGACCTTCCCAGTAGAAAGTACTACACTGGATGGAAGCAAAAGCCAAGATGACCAAGGCATTGTCTTCTATCACTGGGAAAATATCAGGTATCCAAAGATTTTACTAATCCTCAGTAAAATAGAGAACAAAGTGAAAGTGATTGGTTCTAGAGCTTCTTAACCAGTCATGTTAAATGATGAGTTGTTAATTATGTTTGAGAACTGCTTTCAGGACAACCCTACTTGGGTAGTAATAGCAAAAGAAAAAGCAATTTTAAGTTGAACTTGTATAGCTCAGGCAATCTCTGCCTGTGTTTTGCAATGTTCCATTTTGAGGCCTACTTTTTTATAAAATTAAGAGAAAATGACAAGAACTTTTGTGTCTCCTGTTAAAAGGCAGGCTTTGGTAACATCCTGTAATATGGAAAGTTTTTCCATTTTTGCTTAGAAGTGGGGTTCCTCAGTCACTTGTTTATTGAACAGTAAGGTGTCAGTCACTGTCCTGAATTTTCAGTAATGGCTGACAAAATCACTCTTGAATGATGACTGAAAGTGTTTTGCAAAAAGTTATAATTGTATGTTTATGTGCAAACCTAACTGATCCTTAATAAACGAGCATGGTATTTTAGCTCATGCAGTTGTTGTACCTGGTACAGGAAGAAGGCTGCTGGCAGCCTGTACAGTTTGTGAGTGGCTCTCAGAGCAATATAATTTGCATGAAATAGCTGTTACTTACAGTTCTGTTTTCATGCTCTCATGCAATAGAACTGTGGTGAGGTTGAACTGGGCAGTATTTTCTGCTCTTCTGATAGGTAGGGATGTGAGCTTGGGTGCTTTGAATGTCTTGAAGGAAGGCATTAATGAATTCTCTAAACTAAACTCATGTCTCAAATAGTTCTTTAGCCATCAGTGCTTGTAGCAGTAGTAGAACTACAACACCTAAAATCAAAAGGCCTGAGCTATGCTGCTGAACTCAGAGTTTGGCTGGCTGGGCAATATTATTTTTGTGAGATGTTTTATTTCAGTGGGCCAAGCTCTGTACAGATGGAAAATGATGACAAGGCAATAGCAACTGTGACAGGTCTCCAGGTTGGTACCTATCACTTCAGGCTGACTGTAAAAGACCAGCAGGGCTTGAGCAGCGCATCTGTGCTCTCCATTACCGTGAAGGAAGGTAAGCCAAGCTACTGCTTCTTGGGGCGTGGTGGGCAACTAGAGGGTTCATTCAGTCACTGATGGAATGTGGAGGAAATCAGAACAGAAGTGTGTTGAACATAGTTGTTGCTGTATTTCAAATGTGTTTAAGAAAATGGTTCTTTTGTAGTAAAGTAGTATTTTGAGTGACTGGCAGAATTAATTTAATCTGATGCAAGCTGTCTTAATGTTCAATATATGCAAAACTAGTTGTAATAAACATGCTCCAAAAGAATATTTTTGAAAAATGTCTACATCATTAGATGTAGATATGTTGCAGCTCTGCAGCAAAAAGATATATTTTTATTTTGTCTTTGAAATTAAACTTGAGCAGAAAAGCAGTTTAACTGTGGATTTTAAAGTAACATCTGAAAAGTGACACCTCTGTGAATTAAGTTCCGCTTAAAAATTTAGTATGAGAAGACCTGGGTTGTTTGATTTTTTTATTTTATTTTGGTAGTGTGTTGGTGTGATGGGTTTGGTTGTTTGGTTGTTTGTTTTTTTTTATTATACAGAGAAGCAGTTTCTGTATTTTAGGTTTATTAGGTTTTCTCCCAACATGAATGCTGTGGAAGAGACTTTAGGATAATCATAGTATCATAAAATGGGTTGGGTTTGAAGGGACCTTGTAAATCATCTTGTTTCAAACATCCTGCCATAGGCTAGGACACCCTCCACTAGACCAGGTAGCTCAAATTCCCATCCAATCTGGCCTTGGACACTTCCAGGGATGTGTTGGCTGCAGCAAGCCCAGGATGCAGTTGGCTTTCTGAACTGCCAGTGCACATTGCTGGGTCATGCTGAGCTTCTTGTCAGTCAACACCCTAAGTCCTTTCCTTCAAGGACTGACTACTCCAAATCCAGTCTCTACCCAACTTTTACTTGGGATTGGGATTTCTCTGACCCATGTGCATCTTGGAGAAGAAGCTGGACTATGTTTTAGTCATGTGCATCATTGCTTGAACTGTTTCAGAGTTTCAGTCAGTCTTCAGATAGAAATAGGTGCCAACAGCTCTGCCCAAATGTGTCCATAGTCTTGTTTGTGCTGTGCTGTGTAGCCACAGCTAGTTCCTGTCCACAGTAGCAAGTTTGATATTAAAAATACTCAGTTTTCCAGTAACCAAGGTTAGTCAACTGGTTTTACTTGGAAGAGACACAACCCTATGCTGTTACAGCCAAAACGCTTGAGATCTGCCCAGGACTGAATTATTTGTGTCCAACTGTTTGTATCCAGTTTGTGTCCATTTCACTCAGCTCCACAGCTTCTTTGAGCCCTGACTTACTAGTTGTGTTCTGAAGAAAATCACTGATGTCTGGTTGCTGGAAAGAGAACATGTTTGAATTTCTTTGGCTTTTTTTTCACCATATGCCTTAGTTTCACTGCTAGTGGTGAGCAAAAAACATTTGGAAATTAGACTTCCTGTTAAGTTTCCTGGTTGCATTTTGCATTTTGAAGATACAAGATCTTGCACAAGCTTCTGTTGGTTAATAAATTATTTTCCAGGTGAAAAGGTCCCAACATGGTGATCTCATACTGGACTGTGTTTCTAAGGCAGAAAATCTTTTGCTTGACTGAGGAAATCTGATGCTTAAGATATTGTGAGACTGTAAATAGAATATCCCACAATGCTTTTTGAAAAAGATCTTTCTCCTCAACTGCAATATGCTCAGAGCCAGATTTAGTATGCCCACTCATCCTTTCCCTGTAGATTTGACATGAGGGTCTGTTGTTATTGTCTTTAATCATCTGGTAAAGAGTTGCACTGTGAGTGTATTGGAAAGGGCATGTCACGCGTTTTGAAAGCAAATCCTTCTTCACTATTTTTATGGCTAGAAAACAACAGTCCACCCCGGGCACATGCTGGTGGGAAGCATGTTCTAGTGCTTCCAAACAACTCTGTTACCTTGGATGGCTCAGGGTCTGCTGATGACCAGGGGATTGTATCATATTTGTGGATTCGGGATGGTCAAAGCCCAGCAGCTGGGGTAAGTTTCTTGAAGATTGTAATGAAAATTGGCTTTTTTTATGCACATAACTTCAGCAGGGAGAGCAGGTATGACCTATAAGATGCTGTCAGGTGTGGTGCCTATTTCTGGTTTGTCTCCCCAGCTCTTTGTAATGCTGTGGTTCAGGACGCTTGTGATGTTTTCAGTGCAGCTAAAGAATATAGTAACTAAGGACTGCAGCAGTGCAGAGAAATTGATGGTAGTGTGAAGTTAATATGTTGGAGAGGAAAAAAATATGTGAAATCCAATATTCCAAATGAGGAAGGGTATGAAAGAGCAAGTACCAGTAAAGATTAAGGAACCCTGCCTGGTAGCATATGAGGTAAAACTTAAAGGTAAAAATGGTGTTTGGCATTACCTGTGTAGGCACCTTCCCTGGCAGATGATGGTGATTAGCCTGGGGCATTAGGGTAGGGAATTCTGCTCTCTGAGTAGGGCAGACAGCAGAAATACTTGAGGTTAAACTTTGTGTCAGCTAATAAAACGTGGATAAATTTTCCCTATTTGCAAAAATTATTGTGGACAGCTCTTTTGTCTCAGGAAGATAGTGGTAAATGAGCAGGTACTCAGAGAGGAGAAAAAACAAAGTAATAAAAAAAACCTTCCAGAAGCAATTCACATGAGGGTGTAGGAATTGAAGAGATTTAGCTTAAATATAGCTGGCAGAGTTGATAGTTGAAAATGCATTAACTCCAAGGAGAAGAAATTAGGAGTTAAGAAAGCAGAACGATGGATACTGGAATAAAATTGAAAAAATAATAATGTAACTATCTTGGATTTTCAAGAAGATGAGTTCTTCAGATTGCCAGATGTTCTCGCTTTGGTATTTCTATTTTAAAATATTTATAAATTTTTTAAAAAGTATTCATAGTGTGCAGACATCCTCATTAACTGTCATTTCCAAATTTCATTACTCTCCTATAAACTGTAGAAAGGTCACATTTGTCCCAGAAGTCAAGGCAAAAACACACAGCATCATATCAGATAGCTGACTTGATAATGACACCTGCATCTTTGAGAGTGTAACTCCTCTGGACCTTGTTTTTGCAGGATGTGATCCATGGCTCAGACCACGAGGCAGTACTGCAGCTAACTAATCTTGTGGAAGGAACCTATATTTTCCACTTGAAAGTGACAGATGCTAAGGGAGACTCAGATGTTGATTCAGCAACTGTTGAAGTGCGGCCTGGTATGACAATTAAAAGGTCATCGACATGTTGTGAATACCACATCTTTGTTCTCCTTTTCACTTACCTATTCAGATGTTGATGAGAATCTCTCAAGTTAAAACACAGAGCAAACAGATCTCTCTCTTTTTACCTTCATATTGTTCTGTGACTAGGCCCAAGTGTGTTAAAAGTTGACATCAGGATTCTTAGTTACTACAGTCACCATAGTTGGGGCCGTAAATAAGTAAAAATTATACTTACTAGTTAATATTTTCATTAGGCCGTTGTTACTTCTCATTAATTGTAGGTTTTTTGGTGTTTTTTCTGGTTGTTCGTTAGTTTGGCCAATAGAACGAGATGGGAGCTGACCATTAAATTTAAGTACAAATGTTGCTGTTTGATGATTGAAGGTGTGGCTTTGTTTTTCTTCTTTCATTATGAAGGACCAAAAAAATCCTCAAAGATTTTCAGGGGGTTGTAAATGTAGGTGAAATAGCTAAATTATGGAAGCTGAAGGCTCAGGCAAAAGTCTGAAATCTTGGGCCGATTAGAGGAGATACCTTGTTTATCTGGCTTTAGGGCAATGATTTTATTTCTAATCTCCAGTTTGCTGTTAAATGTAGTAATAGTAATTGGATTATGATTCTCAGGGGATATCTGTGAAGTTTCTTTTGTTTGCAAAGCACTCTCAAAGTTCACAAATCATATAACAGAAAGCTCAGTTTGTAAGAGTAGGCAGTGTGAATATACCTGATGTTTCTCAAATTTACCATCCTCATTTAGACTTGCTCACAGTCCTGCATGCTATGAATCCATCTTTGGCTCCCTTTTCCTTGGTGGTAGTCAATAGTAGATAACTAGCAGGGAACTTGGTAATTGGACTCATCTAGTGCTTACCCGTGAGTTTAAGATAGCAGCATTTAGGAGAGCAGAAGTTGCTCTTCTGCACGGAAATGAGTAAATGCTGAAAGTGCAGCCTGAAGTACTTTATTTCCGTTGATAAGATGGGTTACTATCTTGGGATCCTCCGAGTTTGTTTCACAGAGAATGTGACAAAATAAGCTGATTACTTCTTTAAGAACACAAAAGAGTTGGTTTATCAGTGATGTGGGTCATATGCAGAAAACTATAGTATTAATAAATACTTTCAAGTACTGCATGTTGGTACTGAAATATTTGCCAGGCTCTAAAGGAATAGCATGTTCTTCTTCTGTCAGATCCCAAAAGGAGTGGTCTGGTGGAGCTGATCCTGCAGGTTGGAGTGGGACAACTAAGTGAGCAGCAGAAGGACACTCTGGTGAGACAGCTGGCTGTACTGCTGAATGTTTTGGATTCAGATATCAAAGTTCAGAAGATACAAGCCTACTCAGATATAAGGTACAAAGATGTCCTGCTGCACCAGAAAGACTGTGATTGTGATTTTCTTTGCCTCTCACCTCCTAATTAGTTGAAAAATAATATTTTTGAAGATGACAAAAATGCTATACTTCTCAACAGAATATACTTTAAAATATATTTCTTCTGTGGTAAAAAATTGATGAAGTAAACTCTGTGGAGAGTCAGAACTGAAGTGTTTTAATTTTTTTTTCTTTTTCTTTTAAAGAAAGTGCATACATATATATTTCAGTGTCTTTGTTCCATACAGTGCTGGGGTTTTTTTTCCAAATGCTGGGTGGAGCAAGATAAACAGACTTTCTCATAGTGGAGCATGTATTGTATTTCAAAATAAGGTCCCAGCTCTATTTAATCAAACCTATTTTATTTCCCCTCTTTTTTCTACTTTTTCATAGCTTTGATATTTTTAATATTTAATAAACATTTTCCCAGGTAACTGTTGATGAAAATCCATTTTTTGCACAGAAAACTCCATAGTGGATTCTCTTAAATGTGGCATTTTACTATGAAGAAGAAATACTCCCTTTGCTTTGTGTAGAGTGCTAGAGATGGCTGTATGTATCCAGATAAACTTTTCAACATAATTGATAGAACCTGTTTACATGAGATAGCTTTAAATTACTTCTTGTCAACTACTTGGTCATTTAAAACCCATTTTGGTGTTTGTTTAGCTCTCAGGGAACCCCTTAAGATTTAAAAACACTACTATTTATAGCTGTGATATTTTTAATCACAGCTTTTAAAATGAAAATGTTCCTTGAAGTGTCTGATACAAGGTGATATCAACACTACCCAGCTTAGGAGTTGTGGATGACCAGACAGGAGGGCTTCCACCTGAACTTCTCTGGATCCCTTGTTTCTGAGCTTTTTCTCCTATTAAAATCAGTTTCCTAAAGTTAGTGGAATTGCTTCAGAGTGTTTGGTTAAAGGCACTGCACAAGAGTGGAGAAAGCAAATGTATATATACTTCTTAAAGCAAAAGTCAGGAAGACCAAGGAGGGAATTATATTTGCTGTTATCCTCCTCTGTCTTCTGTGAAACTGAGAATCCTGAGAACTGCTGGTGCTCCCAGCTCAGAATAAAGATCAGTTGACTGCTCCACAGAGCTCCCTAATCTTTATCAGTGGTGACATTGGTTTTCCGGAAGCAAAAAAGACTAAATGCCTTGATATTTTATTGCTGAATGCCTGACAGAGGTGATCTGTGACAGCAGTCCTGACCTTAGCTGTTCTTTCTGCAGCACTGCAGTTGTGTTCTATGTGCAGAACGGACATCCTTCTTCAGTGATCAAGGCATCAGATGTCTCACGGACTCTGCACGTGCAGCTTTTGAAACAGAAGGCTGACTTCTTGCTTTTTAAAGTCCTGCGAGTTGACACAGCTGGTATGTTTTAGATTTGTGCTTGCTCATCTCAGAACTTGGCAGACATTTGGCTAACACAGCACCTGGAAACACTGCATGAAGTCTTTCTGCCTGCCATCTGGTGTCTGGGCTTGGTGGGTGTAGCTTTACAAAAGATGATGTTGATGACAATACTTAAAATGCTTCATGATTTGTGGTAGGTAGACAGGTGCAAGTCACTCTTAAAAGACATTATCTGTGTCAGCAGGCAGAAGCACATCTTAATCTGGTCTGCATCACGAAGACCTGTGGAATGAGGATGAAGATACCTTACATACTGCCTTTCATTAGATGTGCGACACTTGATATAGTCATAAAGTAGATATGTTTCGTGTCTCTGTTTCCTTCTGGGCTTTAGAGTTCAGTAAATAGGCTTGTAATCTAGCTGGTTCTTGTCTGCCTGTGTCAAGCAAGATGGCTGATTGCTGTGTTACCACCTAGTCTTCTAATCTTTGCAATGTACACAGGCCACTGGGATTTCCTATAATGAATTAGTTCTTTTGCCCAAAGAGATGCTTGAACTTCTAAGCTTATTTTAAGCTTCACTAGTGATGTCAACCCTTTATGATCCTTGGGTATTACAGACAACTTCTCCATAACTTAAAATCAGGACACAATTTAAATGCACACAAACTAAGCCAGCTCTGGTGGTAAAATAATCACTGATTGTGTAGGAAATTCTTTATTTACTGGTTGATAAGGTTGTTGTTCTATTATAAATATATTCTGATTGCATTTTTTCTCCTCACAGCCAGCAGTCTGCTAGACTGGGGATCTATTTGACACATAACCCCAAAGGAAAGGGAGTTTCAAAATGTATCACAGTGTTGTAAGCCAGATGCTTTGCCACCAATCTAGTCTAACATTAAGAGGATGTATGACAAGTTGTCCATTTACACAACTGACCCTGCCTTTGGTTCTGTTCTTAGCCTGTCTTTTGAAATGCTCTGGACATGGGCACTGTGACCCCATAACAAAGCGCTGCATTTGCTACCAGTTGTGGATGGAAAACTTGATTCATCGATATCTAAATGATGGAGAGAGTAATTGTGGTGAGTTTGAGTGTTGTGGGATGTCTTTGAAGAGTAATTTATTGTCATGTGAGACTGTTGATTTTTTTGTTCTCAAAAGGGGGAATACTTAAGAGGTAGATGCTGAGGGAAGCTTAGAAGTCTCTGTTTTCCAGCCCAACAATACCTTTCTATAGAAAAACATTTGAATAATTTCCTGAAATGTTTTGTTGACAGTAGTAGCCAAAATTTTAAAGAGAGTCACTATTTGATGAAAAAAATTTGAAAATTTGGTCATGGGAGAGAGATTTTTGCAACAATTTGGGCCAGTTGGAGGGCTTGTTGAATAAATGGGCATTGCAAAGCTTTTGAGTAGGACTGTTGCAAAGCTGGAAAAAGGCAGCAATTTCAATTTCTCTGAGTGGGTGGTTGATACTTCTGTGCCAGAAGTATGATCTGATCTAAGCAAAGAAAATGTCAGTATTGTGGACTGACCTTTAGAACGTTATAACACTGACAACTGTGAGTACACCTATGTTGAAGTTTGAATTATTACACATCTCTCTGTATCCTTTCCTGTTTTCCCGGATTTATAAATATAAATGTGAGGATATAAGGATCTATCTCTAATCAGATGTTTTGAAGCACTACTGAAGTGCCAGACCCAGAGTACCTCTATTTATATCAGTTAGGGTGGTAACCATTAAAATTTTCTAATGCGCACTCCTAATCTTAAAGCAAAAAGATTTCTAGGAATTCATCTAAGAATATGTTGGTGCTGAGTTTCCCTACATTCCTGTTGCCACTCCCCATTGCTCAGGATTGGTTATTTTAATAGAGTTTGAAGTTACTAGAAATATTAGAAGTTATTCTATTCATATGATCTTACAAAGCACTGTTGTGTTTCTTTTTTCAGAGTGGAGTATACTCTATGTGACTGTATCTGTTTTTATTTTGATTGTGGTCATGGTAGGGCTTGCCTGGTTCTGCATCTGCTGCTGTAAAAGGTTTGTGTTTCTTTTTGATGGAGTATATACAAAAATTGCACACAAACACCACATTTTAATCCAGTCCACAGCACTAAACCACTGAGCTAATTTTGCATGTGTGAGGAGCTTTCTGTAGCTGTTTCTGTAGACACACACCTCTTTTGAAAAAAAGGAGGATCCATTTGTGTGTCTGTGTTCTTCTGCATTATGAAAACCAGAAAGTTAATGTTGCAGTATCCTTCGCATTAAGTGATAATTAATGTTAAAATGCTTACAGTATACTGCAGATCTTCAGTCTCCTATTGAGTCCTGCAGGTACTGCATGCTAAGAAAGAAAAAGGCACATGCTGAAGGTCACTGATGTAGGAATGTTCTAGGCCATGGGAAAGGATCTGCTCCCAGTCTGGTTTCTCCCTTGGACAGGAAGGGTGGGTGGCCAGGCTGCATGTGGCTTACAAGCAAGGAGTACTCTAGTGATCTCAGTCATGCAGAGTTCTTGCTTTTCTTTCCTTAAAAGGAGCATTCATACTACTGAATATTGTTTCCCTCTCTGCCTCCCTTCCAGTGTTCCCTAGTGAGCTGATAAGAAATTCTCTTTCAAGTGACAAGCCCCTGCAAGTTCTGTCACTAGAGCAAGTGTTTTTGTTGCAGCTCAAACAGCTCAGCAAATAGATAGCTTGTTCAGGTGTTAGCAAAAATAAAATGCCATCAAAATCTTTCTGGGTTTTCATCTTTTTCAAGGGTGTCTTTGCAGTATGTAAAGGATGTGTAGGAGTCGATACCAATTTTATTTTTATGGTTGAAGGAACAGTGCTGTTAGTAGAAAACTTTAAATAGTAAAGTGTGTCCCATTCCACTCCCACAGTGTGGGCTGGAGCCTCACAGGCTTGTGTGTATTGGATGATTATTTGAGGGATTTTTTAATGAGTTTAGCTGCATCTGTCCTTTGTCCTCATATGGCTTATGCCTGAGAGTGAGGGCTGGTTTATACAGATCCATGTGAAAAAGAGGAGGGAATTACAGCATGGGACAAAATGTTCCATAATTCCCTTTGCCTTGTGGAAACTACATGAAAAGACAGTGTAGACTCAAGATTTGGCAGTTTTAAAAACTTTGAGTTGCCAGATGAATTCTACAGAAGGTCATAGAGAAGAGGCCAAGGCTGCCTGTTGCTGTAATGCTGGCTGAGCAGTAAGGTAGCTTCTCCACTGGGAACTATGGGGACACAGGAATATTCATCCACCATGTTTGTAGTTACTATGTTGAAACTGAACAAACTGTGGCTTAGGAGAGCAAATCAATCTGCCTTGCTTTCTTCATCATTCCATATCTATGCTAATTAACTATACTGTCTTGTCCATATTGTACAACTGCCATATTCAGGTATAAACTGGAAATATTTTTAAGTTGAGGTGAGAAAGTACAATGACATTTTATATATTGAGGTATGTATATGAAAAGGAAGGGGGGTCAGTTTTATATGCGTACATGAGAATTAAATATCTTCCTGGTTACTCTCTTTTTAGCAGGAAGAGAACAAAGATAAGAAAGAAAACAAAATATACCATCCTAGATAACATAGATGAACAGGAGAGAATGGAGCTACGGCCCAAATATGGTATGTGCTCTATGGGCAGCCTGGGAACTCACCCACCAAGCGTGCAACCATTGTGTCTGAATTGATACCTTGTAGGCAGGAGGAGCCCAGAAGCAGGCCTAAAAGTTTGGGAATGGCAGAGACAGATAGTAAACTGTCTGGGGGAGAACCAGTTAATTTCTTTAATAAAGCCTTGGGCTCAGCCTCTACTCTGAATTTCTGGGTTTAGAACATTTAGCTGCCCCACAGATTTTCTCCATGTAATCCTTTGTGTGCATGTGCTTTAATTTGGAGCTGTTTTTTTTGCTGTGCAGCAGTCCCCTCCTGAGCCATCAGTGCCCTGTTAGACATCAGTAGATTTCAGCTGCTGTTTACATATCTTTTAATTTACCTGGCTTTCAGTTTTTAGCAGGGGAAATGTTCGAATCCAAGGAAATAAAATCATTCTGAGAAATTGCTGTCCTAGAAAGACAGAGGTAATGTTTCTGTAGAAACCACGACCTTTCATTGCCACTCATGTTAATAAGGTTGTTGAGTGGACAGACTGATTTTCAGGTTCCAGATATTAAAAATACATTGGGTATGTACTAAGATCATCTAATTGTTTTACTGCATTTAAATTTCAATACGTATATTCACATTTCAGAGTCATGAACTGATGAAGTCAGTGCAATGAAGTCATAAGAGTATCTGAAATGGTATATGATACTTCTTAAGCCAGTTTTTGTATTGGTGTATGCTATTACATTGCACTGCAGAGAATGCTTTCACCTAGCTTTCATATCATGGTAGGATGGAAGATGGTTATGTGTTACTAAAAACCCAAGCCTTTCTAATGAGTTTGTTTTGCTTTTTTGTTCTCAGGTATAAAACACAGAAGTACAGAACACAACTCAAGTCTGATGGTCTCTGAGTCAGAGTTTGACAGTGATCAGGACACTATCTTCAGCAGAGAAAAGATTGAAAGAGAGAATTCTAGAACACTTATAAATGGATCTGTCAGAAATGGAGTTTCCTTCAACTACAGCTCCAAAGATAGATAACTGAATGAGCTTAAAAGCACAGAACACACTGGTGCAACACACCTGAAACATGTTGGTCCACCTCTGTTTTTCCAGAACCAAAATCTTCCTAAAATATCAACTAATTGCAGATTAAAGGGTAAATTTCAGCACAGTTAGGGGAAGGCAAAAGGAGGGAGAAAGGATTAGATCATCAGCTAACTCCTCTTGTCATCGTAATATGAACAAGAAAAAGCACATCTTATTTCTTGCATGTTCTGTGCTGTTTGAACTTCAGAAGGCCTTTTTCTCTATATCGCTGCTACAAAACTAGAGTTGTTTTGCTACAAACTATGGTAACTAACAATGGCATACAGATTCATATGTGTATCTAATGCTCTCTTTGACAAGTGGTGTGACTTACAACAGCAAAAACCAATATAGATGAAGTTCCTTACAACTACAGAGAGCAATATGTGGCCACAGGCTCCATCTTAATTTTCAGTTTAGGATGGAAACACAAAGAGCATTTTTAGTGCATTATCATTATCCAACTGTACTTTATGACTTCCTTTTCGAGGGTAGTGTTCATTGAGTGAAACATTCTTGTTTTCAGAGAAAGTTAACAACTAGAGCAGTTGCACTGGATCAGCTGTAATGTAACATGGCATATCTATGTCCTGGAGGATGCAATATTCCCTGTATTCAAATAGGAGGTGTGGTGTCTGCAGGGAAATCCAGCCTTAGGTTGCTTCTGTAATGATCAAGTTGTTTTAGCTCTGCCATGTCCATCTAGGAAACTGTGTCAGGAAGAACTTGGTGTGGTACACCTTGAGAGCATTCCAAACAACCATTTTAGATCCCCTTGAGGAGCTCTCGACCTTTTAAGACTGAATGCTCAGCTGAGTGAGTTTTTATCTGTCAGCATCAAGTGCTCAGTTAAAGAATGTGCTGGGCACTTGTGCAGTGAACTGTTAGTGGCAAATACCCTGTGTGGCGCAGGAGGTTCATTGTATTTTCATTGTCGTGGTAATTGGTACTGAGCAATGTTTTAGCTTGAACATGAGATTGTTTGACTTTTTCCTCTCTGGGTATTGAGTGACTGGATGTGTTGGCCTGAAGAAATCCTTTTAGGTCTCTGGCAAGGATAGGTATATTGCAGTTCTGACATTTTTGTTCATAATCTGGGTAGTTTCTTCACAGTCTGCTTGTTAGACTTTGAAATCGTGACCCAGTGCTGCTTTTGAAATCCATAACTGAAGACCTGACTTCTATACACAGGCCTCACTTGCGGGGGCATCTATATCAATGTTACTGTTTAACCATAACAACAGCTTTTCCTGGGGGTCCTCTACTGATGTACTGAAGTCTAGGGCTGAGATGAAGGAATGATGTGTTTTGATGGAGCAGACGTTCCTCTAGGAGCATTCTTGAAGAGTTGTTTTAAAAATGTTTTGGCATTTTGTTTTGGTTTGGGGTTTTTTTGTTTTTTTTTTTTTTTTTTTTTTTTTTTTTTTTTTTTTTTTTTTTTTAATTCAGTGGTAGGTAGAGAGCCCGTTATCAGAGGATGGAACAGTATAGAGATGTTGGGGAGGGGAGATAGCCCATTTCCATCATGAGGAATTATGTAGTAGAGAATTTTGGGTCTTTCTCCATCCTTTCTTAGAAATCAGACACAATAGAGTAGCTGGGTTGAACACTGTGTCTTCTGTGCTTCTCTTGTTAATGCACTTGGGCAACAGAACTATTGAGGCTGAAGAAATCAGTGGTGAAAAGTTGCAGCAACATAACATGCTCAACTTGTTTCATACTTTTGATTCTCAAGTGCAGTCAGCAACAGTCCCTAGGGCTGCTAATTCAGCACTGAGGTGTATTTATCCTGTATCCCGCCCTGCATTTTTTTTGGAGATCTTTGTGTGGCTGCAGGAACCATTGTGGTGGGAGAAGCTGTGAAGAGCTAAAAAGGGCTAATACAGGTGTTGTGTATATTTTTCCCATGCACACTAGCAAAGTGCAGTATGAATGCTATGATTTGCTTTCTTCAGAAACCAAGTTTCAACTCTGTGTAATGGGAGGTTTAGGATATTTCTTGAAACAAATCTATTTTATCATACTCTCCCTATTCTTGACTGTGTGCGTGTGTAGATATATATATATATATATATATATATATGTAATATGTATTTTTTAATAACTTGGTCAACAAAAGCAAGGTCAGCTTCTGATCTATTTCAGTTCCTGCTTCAGATATGTTAACATAATGAAAGCAGTGATCAATTTAAAGCATTCCTGAAAAAAGTTAAAGCCCACTCAAAATAGTAATTTATTTCTTTCCTTTGAAATCCAAATATTGGGCTTTATCTGTAATGAGCAACTACACAGAATGTTCTAGCAGGAATTATTTTCTTGAAAACATGTGGTTTTTTAAACAAGCAAATAAGTTGCTTAAATAATTTCAAGTTTGTACGTGCTGTGCTGCCATTGATGCTTCTGCTAAATAAGGTCTCCAGTGTGCCTTTATCTATAAGCTTACCTTCTAGGACATGTCAGTGCAGTCAGCAGCATCTGTCAGTTTTGTGAAATTAGTGACTTATGTCTTTTGGATTTATTTTACGGTTTTAAAGCCAGTGATGAAACCTAGGATGCAGTTCTTTGAAGGTATTTAAATATTCTCTTTAAAAACAAACAAACGAATCCCACCAAAATTTAAAAACTGTTTCCCTAGTAAAACAACTACAGCAATCATAAACCTGCATTCCTTAATGCTGCCAAATTTCCAGGACTGTTTCCCTGCCCATGGATGCACACTTGTAGGCCCAGATCTTTGGGTCTCTGTTAAGTTCATGGGCCATGAGAACATATGTATGATTTGGCTAAGTGTTTCTTACTCTAACAAATAGGAAATAATAGACCAATTTCTCATTATATAGCAAGTGGAAGTTGCTTGATAAATTCAGTTCTCTAGATGAGACTTTGACATCTTTGTTACTAA
>VWZN01004600.1:246185-284972 GCA_013396955.1 Regulus satrapa
GCTGACTGTTCTGGAAAGTGATGCTCTATTATTTTTTTACTCTAAATAAAATACATCTGAAGCAATACACACTTGAATCTTGTCTATCAATTTTTTAAAGCTACCCATTATAGAAAAAACTATGTCTTAGCAGACTGAAGCAGGATGGTGTCATTCACGGCCCTAGTTGCCCAATTAATTTAATGTTAACAAAACATATGAAAAAATGCCTTATCACTTCTCAGGCTCTTGCAAGGGGTCCTGGAGAACATAATCTTCTCTAATAGTGATGCTACTGACTGCCACGTATGTTGTGAAAATAGATGGGCTTTCAGTGTTGCTATTCAGACTTGCTGGTAACTGGCTTTAGTGCCCAGAGCCACGTGTGAGTGCAGTACGTTTCTCTTCACAGTGAAGTGTTCTGTGCTTTTCTTTTACATAAAATAGCTGATGTACAGCTTAAACTTTATGTACAGTTCTTCATTTCTTCTAGAAACATGGACAAAAATTCTCACCTGTCCTGAGTTTCTATACTTAGAAGCAAGGGCTCCTGCAACAGCCTGGTCCACATTGGCACTGTTAAACACAATAAAAGGAGCATGTCCTCCAAGCTCCATGGAAACTCTCTTCACAGTGCCAGCTGCATGTTTCAGCGAGATCTGTGGGCAACAGAACAGACACACACATCTGTACCTCTAACAGATGTGAACAATGGAATCATAGATGCAAGGCAGTGAAAATTTAACCCTGCAAAGGAAATAATCTGCATCTTCTCTACAATTCTAGACCACCTCCTATGAAAAAAGCAAATTTCATCCATTAAAATCCTTAAAGACTAAATTCTGGTCAAGGAATCATGCAGAGAAAGATTTTTATCACCTTCAGGTCAGGTCAAGCTTTCATACACTAATACTGTCAACTTTTTTTTGTTTGTTCAGTTCTTTTTTGATAATAAAATCTTGACTGCTCTTTCAAAAGTTTTACAAGACCTGACAGAATTTGGTATTATGATTTTCCTTGATACCAGACTTTTTCTTCCTTCTGTATGCAGCCATCCTAGAGAATTATGTAATTTTGTAGCCACATTCTGCAGTTTTAGTGATTCAATTAGAGATGGTGACAAAACTGCTTATTGACTAAGGTTGATAACAGAGATTCCAGGGCCTCCCTCCTCTAATACTTTCTCTCAACTGCTGAAGACATTCTTGAATGCCACCTTTGAAACTCAGTTTCAATGTTCTTTATTATGTTATCACCTTATGACATAAACCAAGAATATCTTGTACAGGACTGTCCACATTATAGTTTAATAAAAGGCAGTTGTCAAGAGTAGCATATAGGCATCCTTCTGTGAAGTATTGTGATGCTAAAACATACAAGTAGTATCTTAAGAGGTACATAATTATTTGGACAATCTGTATACAGTAGCCAGAAAAGAAGGCTCTGTATAAAAGCACACACTTTCCCCCTACCTTTCTAGTAGAACCACAGTACTACTAATCGTCAAGGATATGTTGTCCAGGTATGTACCTTTCCTGTTGCTGTAGAGCCAGTAAAAGATATTTTGGACACCAATGGATCAGTGCATAGAACTTCCCCTACAGCTGCTGTCTGCTGTCTGGAACAAGGGACGACATTATACACTCCTGCTGGAATTCCAGCCTGGTTTGCAAGCTGCAATAAAAGAAAAACAGAATTTGCATTATTAGTGCATTTTGTAAGAGTCACTTAATGACTGTTCATTGTTTTGAAGAAAACAGTCTGTAAGTCAATGGAAGCCAAAAGGGCTCAGCACAACTAGGAATACAGGTGCTTGAGAGAGCAGTTTTACTGCGCTTTAAGCTGTGTGCTCAAAAGAACGAAATTAAAGATATAAGGATATTTTGAGTATCAAAATGGCCCTATCCATTTCGAGCCTCTAGACCATATTAGAGGTAACTTGCAAAGATTCTCACTAAACTAAAACACCTGCATCAAGTCAGTTTATTCTTTCTTCACATATGAAGCTGGCCAGAGCTACCTTCCAAGCCCATCTGACTCCCTGTTTACAATATCAGTCCATTGTTGAGGTAAAGCTTAGCACTGAAAGCACTCACCTCCCCAAGAGCTAATGCTGATAAAGGTGTGTCCTCTGCAGGTTTCACCACCACTGTACAGCCAGCTGCCAGGGCCGCACCAACCTTCCGGGTAATCATAGCACTGGGAAAATTCCACTAGGAAGAGAGGAAATAGTACAATCAAAGTTGGGAAAATTTTGCCTCCTGTTTTTTGCTGAAGTGGGGGCTGAGCTGAAAACCTTCATGTGACTCAGAAGAGTTCAGCTATGCTTACTGGGGTTATGATGGCTGCCACTCCTACTGGCTGCTTCAGCACTAGAACTCTTCTGTCTTTTGCAGATGCTGGAATAATATCACCATAAATCCGTCGAGCCTCCTCTGCAAACCACTCCAGAAATGAGGCTGAATACACAATTTCACCCTGTGCTTCTTTCAGAGGCTTCCCCTTTGATTAAATCAGATTGAAGATAAATTGTAAGCAGCAAACAGAAGCAACAGAAATAAATTCAAGCAATTTTTGAGTTTCTCTTCTTTTCAGAGTATTTTATGATCCCTTCCCTCTGACATACACTGCGATGTCCAACAAGGATTATGTGATTGCAGCAGCAATAGTTGTGTGGATTCAATATATCATCATTGTACAGTAATTTGTATGCTGTGCCTGGATTCATACCTGTCCAGGAAAAGGAAGAAAAATAGCAAATGTAGTATACATTTATTGACAAACTCTGAGTTAGCTGCTATTACCACCCTGAAGAAAGACACAAATCATGGCAAAACAGTTACTAGTTTATGCCAGGGTCATTTGTTTTGGGACTATTGCTTTGGACTACCCCCAGGTCTGATCCCGTGGCCTGAGTGACCATAAGCAGCTGTAACACCACAGAAGAGTTGCTGAAATATTTTCCAGCAAGGTTTTGTCCAGAAGGACACCAGTTTGTGAGCTCCCAGACAACTCAGTGATACTGGCTGTATGAATCCAACTCGGAAACTTGCATGATTTTTCCCAGATACAAGCATTTCTGCCACGAGGACCATGTTTGAGCTAGATGTATGCTTTTGCATGCCATGAAGCACAACATGGGTCTGGTTTGCTCTGATTAGGTACTACCATCACCAAACGCACGCACTTTATGTATGACCAGAGGGGGAGAATTTAAAACGTCACCCACCGACCTAGCAGAAGCGATGTGAGTGCACAATATGCCCGAAGTTATCAGGAAGGATATGGTGGCTAACTGGTGAAGTGCGCAGGGACAGGCTTGACGGCTGTCAGCTTTACTTGGTGTCCCTGTCCGCCTGCCCGTGCTGGGTTTCCCGGCGCGAGTGTCAGCACGGGGCAATGCCCATGCCCACCGCCGCCGCCCCACTCACGTTCTCGGCTGTGATGATCCGCGCCAGCTCCTCCTTGTTCTCCATCATCAGCTCGTACCATCTGCGGAGGCGCGCGCTCCTCTCCTGAAAGGAGGGAGAGACAAGGCTGCCGTGGCCGCCGCACGCAGAGATGGGGAAGCGAGGCCCCGGTAGACCCGACCGGACCGCACCGGAGCGCCCCGGGGCCCCCTNTGCTCCGGCGACAGGCGGCGGGGCCTGCCTGCCACGGCCCGCTCGCACCGCCCCGGAGGAGGAGCTGCCGAGGGGCTGGGCCAGAAAATGAATCTCGCACACGGGGGCGGGGGTACCCGGCAGGGACATCTGCCCGGGGAGGGGTGGGAGCGGTGCCGAGGGGCGCTGGGGACTGGCCGTGTTTTGTGCTTCTCAGAGCCTCGTTTCCCGCGCTCAATCGAGATTCCCGTTTCGTAGGGAGAGGGGAGGTGCAGCGTCACGGAATATCCTGTGTTGGAAGGAACGCACACAGGGATCATCGAAGTCCAGCTCCTGGCTCTGCGCAGCACACGCCAAGTGTCACACCATGTTCCTGAGGGCGTTGTCCAAATGCTTCTTGAAGTCTGTCAGGCTTGGTGGTCTGACCGCTTCCTTGGGAAGCCTGTTCCACTACCGAACGGCCTTCTGGGTGAAGAAACTTTCCCTAATATCCTACCTAAACCACTACTGACACAGCTTCATGCAGTTCCCTCGGGTCCTGTCAGTGATCACCACAGAGGAGAGATCAGTGTCTGCCCCTTCTCTTCCCTTCATGAGGAAGCTGCAGACTGTGGTAAGGTCTCAGGGCTCTGTCTCCTCCTTTTCTCTAACTTGTGGTTTACCGCAGGGGCACTGGCCCACTGGAGCCTGTGGGTCACTGGGTCCCATGACAGCTTGTCAGTCCCTGGCACAAGGGCCATGCGAAGCTCCTGCCCTGTGCCAACATCTCACTGGGGACTGGTGTGGCTGTGCCACAAGCATGAAGGGTGCCAGGGAAACAGCCACAGGGTGCCCAGCCTCTGCAGCCAGAAGTTTGTAGCAGTACACTTGGCAGCAGTTCTTCTATGAGTCCATGAGCACTGCCATGATATGACGACGTATCGGCTGTCTTTCAATACTGATAATAAGACCCAGAATTAAGTGCACAACATCCGATCAGCTCACCAAAGGTCGTGAATTTGTGTTACCTGCATCTCAGGAGCTAGTGTTTTTCTATTAACACTGCTTTGGCGATTGGCTTTAATTTCTTTTGTGAAATGGGATGTAGTTTCTGTAAGGCAAGCACACCATGAACTGGACAAACTCCGAGAGGATACTCTTTGCCATGCTGCTGGATTTAACAGAAATCTCACTGCTGCTGTGCAGTGATGCACTGATTACACTGCTCAAATATCAGAGATATTACAGAATTCAAGTGGGGAGAATACCCAGTTTATTTCTTTCTTTACATGAATTACTTTATTTGCAGTAAAAGAAAGCATTGGTATAAAATAGCTATTCAGATTTGGTAGTAGTTTTCTTGCTGTGTCAGCAATATGTGTGAAAGAAAAAGCATGCTCCGTAACCTACATTTCAAAGGTCACAGTGCTACTGCTCCAGGCTTCTGAAAACCACAGTTGGAGCCAGCTGGCATCATGGTTGGTCTGAAGATTTGGTTTGTCTCGCTGGTTATACTCTGTCATCTCTGTCAAAGATGTATCCCATGTGGAATATCAACACATGTTGAAATAGGTAAGACATGTTCAAAATTGATTTCCTTTTGTTTTGAATTCCTTGTGAAGAGAAATAAATCCAGATTCAGCTGGAAAGCAGAGGGAGGAAATAATGTTAAAGTAACGAGCAGTAGTGTACATTTTTTTTTTTTAAATGAGAATAACAGGATAAATGAGTAGTTTGATGTTAGAGTTTGAAATCTTACTGCTTTTGTAAGTAAAATACTTGAATTGACTTCGGTTGCGTATTTTTCTGTCTCCTAAGACACAGGCATTATGTAACTGGAATGTTTTTGTCTGTGAGTCATACGCAGACAGAGTTTGGTTTGGAGAAAGAAAAGGAATGCTTTAGGCAATTCGTGGGATTGTTATATTTAAAGTAAAGAATAACACAAGTCCTTTGTGGTAATGCTATTTTAAAATCACTCTGTATTAATTATGCTGTACCTGCACAAGTAGATAAAATTCTGTAATGTGTTTCTAGCTGTAACTAACACCATAAAACTTTGTTCTGTGTCTCTTTCTAGTAGGTTGCTCTCTGTAGGCAGAACAGCCTAGATTTGTAGAGAATGAAGGAGAGAACTGAGTATACATCAAAATGGAGAAATGTTCCTGTTTTGAATTTCTTGTTTGCCTGTGCTATTTTTAAAGTCTGGTTTCTTCCGCAGTTATTGCAAGCACAAACACAAGCAGTGAGAGGTTATTCTGAAACAGCTAGTAATAATAATTGACAGTTTTAATTGTTTGTTCTTCTGGTTTTGTTTCTAAATCCATTGCTCAAATATATTGTAAAATGTAGGATGTTGCCTTTATTCAGGTAATTTTCTCAGACTTTAAGTACTGAATACATGCAACTTTGAACAATTTAAAGGCTGGGATTATTCATGGTGTTTGAGACTGGAGTGTAGTCCCTTTCTGAGTTTTGTACTCATGGTCAGCATCCAGGAAGAATTTGCTTTTCCTAATAATGTGTCAAGAAATCCATAATAATCTGTAGGAGAGGGCACACTGCCTGAGGTTAGGCAAGTGCACACAACTCAGCAAGCTCAGGGCTCCAGTTACCGAGCATGAGCTTCGCAGGACTTGAAATAACAGATTGGCCAGGATAGAGTGTGTTTGGGAAAAAAAAAAAAAAAAAAAATCTGGAAAGGAAAACAAGCTTACAGATCTCTCCCAAAACAGTTTTTCTTCTTCTTCTAATCAAGGGAGCATTTTGCAGAAAACTTGTGTTTCTATAATACAAAGATCTTGGTTATCTGAGGAGCTGTGTGTACACTGAACTATTGGGTCATAGTTTATAATAAGTTTTGTCCATTTGTTGGAAAATTACATTAAACTGTGATCAGCTCTGATGCTGCTAAAATGAGTGCTCTTATTGTTGTTCACATAAAAGTCTATGATGATAAGATGAACATATTTCCAAAATTCAAACACTGAGTATGCAGGTAAACCGAACCAAAACAAAACAAAAAACCCAAACAACAACCCATAGAGAAGAACTCCTCTCACTCAAAGCCAGCACCAAAGAAATCCTGGATAGAGTTTTGAAACTACTTTTAAAATGGTGAAAACCTCTACCTCTTCAGAATGTTGATCACATTCAGTGTGCTTGGCAGAGCTGGGCTGAGTCATACTTGCATGGCCGTGCCTGGAGGCAGATCTGAGTGGGGCAGCTCTTTGCCCCAGGGGCTCCTGTCAGACGTGTGAGGCTCTCTGGGACTGTGGGGATCTGGCATAAAATTCCTTGTGGAGGTGGAGTTTGAGTAGTGAGAGAAGTGCGAGGGAGGTGTGAGGCAGAAAAAGCAAACTGCCAAACCGAGGCTCTCCCACACTGGAATCAGAGATGTGTGTAGAAATGTCTGAGCCTTAACATTTTAGATTATTACTTATTATTTTGTTGTTGTTGTTTCTCTTCTGGTGCAAGGCTGGTCTTTAAGGTATCTTAATTAATTTGTATAAGGATGATATAGATTATTGGGTAAAATTCATCAGGAAAGATCATCCAAACCCCCACAGTTTTGTCTAGATATTATTCCAGAATAATAATGGATTGTTTTGGATTTGTTGGGGGGAGTTTTTTGTTTGTTTTGGGGTTTTTTTTTACATGATTTATATGGTAAGGAACAAATTAATTTCAATCTTTGTAAATAGCTTTAGAGGAAATGTTGGCTATTTTTAGATTAGTATTAATAGATTATTCCTGGGATCTAATACTAATTAGGAGACCTCATTAAAGAAAAGGATGTCAGTTTGTTTCATTCACTTGTTATGCCAGCTAAAGATTTTGGCAGAAAGAAAATCTGCCAATTCAGCAAATAAATAGTGTTATTTACTTTGCTGACTTTAGATTTTTGTTACTTTTCAGGCATGTTAAAAATTAATCAAACTGTTAAACACCCACATTGATTCCCAACATACCTTTTTCACTTTTAAAGGCAAAAACAAAGATTGAATACAGTAGAGCTAGAAATTTATGGTCCACCCTTTCTGTGTGCTGGGTTTGGTCCTGTCAGTTCATGGCTGTAACTCATTTCTGGACGTGGGGTGTTCATTTCCCTGTGATTTCAGCTAGGTTGGTCAGCTAGGGATTAGAGACTGAAGATGTGCCAAAGAAAGAGCACTTTCCTGTTAACTCCTTAGGTGAGAAAACACCCTCTCCAGGTACACAGTTGTGTGAGAAATGGTATGCCATGCACATGGCTTAGGTATGAAAATGTGGTGTCTTCTCATTCTGCTAACAAAACATGAACCTGGACACAATACCTATAAATCTATACTTCAATATATTGTTTTTCAGCACACAGAGCTCTGGAATTTTTCATTAAGCATGAAGGGAGTGTTAATTATAGACAGGTAGGAAGCTTAATTCTGTACATCTTTATTCTGAATGTTTTTCTTTCTGTCTTCTTGCCTTTCTTTATTATTCTCAGTAATGTGTGTATCAATATTGTGCCCAGACTGTATTTTCCCTTTTTTTTTAATTCAAAATAATTTGACTATTTCTGAAAATTATTACAGAGATATAGCAATTATACCAGTGTGTATATATATATATATATATATATATATANATATATATATATATATATACACTTTGTGTGATTTCTTGCATGTTTTCCTATCTTCTTTAGTAATAGTCTATGTGAGCAGCTGTATTAGAAGAATTAGTAGAGGACTTCAGGAAAGTAGATTTAGTAAACCTAAGCACAGCAAAATGACAGCAAGGTTTTGTGCACCACATGGTGTATTTTACCAAGATAATAATTGTATTTTTCTGGCTGTTTAGAATGTATCTTTGATGTTGGCAGTAAAATGTGGGCTTGTGTTGTGCAATAGTATTCTGATTCCTTTTCTCCCTGCATCCTTTCCCCAGTTACTACTAAATCATCAAGATGCTTTTCAGGCTGGAAGTATTTACCCTGATGCCTTTTATCCTCCAATCTGCAAACATGGTAAGAGAAGCCTTATATGTCCAATGTTATAACAACTGCATTTTTAGGTGGAAATCCTATAGAATTTAGTGGGTTGAAAATGGTTACATTGTAAGAAATTAAATGTGGCAAAAAAATGCTTTCCTGCAAAAACTATCCACCATTTTTGTTAGAGCCTTTTTGTAGAACTTTATAATGAAATAGCACATTTGGAAATGTTTTGGAAAGTAGCTCTTTGGTAAATTTACTTATTTAATGGGTAGGACAATTAGATAGAAGGATGCTGTTTGACTGAATTAGGTCAGATTTCTGAGTACAAAGAAGACAAAATTATCTGTTTTTAATAAATCTTAGTGAAGGCCTAAAGCTATTTCTGTATTAAATATTATTAATTGCTATCAGATCAGACAAAAAGAGGATAGGAGAATCTAAAAATCCCACACAACAAAAATGTAGCAAAAAAAGCGTAGGACTTCCTTGGGGGTGGGTGGGCAAGTGTTTATAACATCCCAATTTAAAACCTTTTTTTTTTCCAGAGTCCAGTCTTTTGTCTTTTACTCTTCTAGTTGGGAATTAATGTCAGTCTTAATTTTGCTGCTTGCAGATCAAAAGACTGCACTATAAAATTAGCACCCTTTTGCCACAGCTTTAAAAAAAAATGTATTACAAGTAGTCCCCTGATTTTTCAGCCCTGAGAGGTCAGCTCATGATCATAATCAGCTTCTCCAGCAACATTAGTGCTATGAAACAGTCAGCTAGGCCTTGCTGTAGGATATTTGCTACTGAAAGGGTACACTTGGATAGTGAGCAGTTAGCAAATGGGATGAAGAGCCTGTCCTCCAGCTACAGCTATTAGGATGTTTAAACAGACAGGGGTTTAGGATGTTTACCCGAAACAGGGCAGTGATAAGTACTTTGTGTGAGGATATCTGGCTTTTCTGGCTTCAATATTGTTGAGATACTAGTAGAAGTTTAAAATATTTGAATGAGCTTATGGGCCATGAAAATTCCATTAAATGTTAGGTGTATTTAGGACCTTTGTTTGCTTTAAGAGCCAAATCATATAGTTGCAGCCAAAGTTCTCATTTTTCTCAGACAGAGGTTGTTGATGCTGCTTGGTTCATATCCTGATGTGATGCTCAGTTCACATCCAGGTCATCTCTCTATTCTGGCATTTGATATGGTTTTGTCTTCTGTCATTCATTAGGTCACTGGTCTTGGTTTTCTGACTGGTTCTGCCAACTTCTTGCCCCAAATTTCAATCTTTCTTTCCTTGTTTTCATAACTGATGTTCCTCTGGGATTTTTTCAGTTCCTACTTCAGCTTGGTTATCTCATGTTTCCCTTCTAACCACAGAGCTTCTCTATCTGCCATATTCAATCTTCATTCCTTCACTAATGTTGGAGTCCATCTTGCCTTGTTGGAGTTGGAAGACTTGTCAGACAATTTAGTCAATATGGAAGAAATAGGTACCTCTTCAGACCTGAGCTGTTTTAACTGAGTGTGACAAGGTCAAGAACAAAGTTATCCAGAACAAAGCCATCCAGACTGCCTCTTTGGGCAGGAGACAAGCTTAGATACAGAAGGCTACTCTGATTTTGGCCAAGCAAGTACCATCTTTCTTTTATCTAGTTTAAATGCATGATAAGATGTCAAGAGGCCAAAAGGTAACTGAATTACCTCCAAGGTCTGCTGTCTCAGTGTTTAATCTATCCTAACATTGTGCAGTTTCACACTGCTGTGTCAATAAACACAGACTTTTCCTCCAAGAGTACTGTTGATCTGAACAATCTCCTGCCTACCTTCTTCTCCCTTAGACTATTTAACATTCTGTGCTGCTTGATCTCTTTATGTCAACATCCCTTTGCACTTACCTTTATGTAGGTACAGAGAAATTTTTAGGCAAGGTCACTGTTAGATCCTACACAATCTTTTCTGCCTAAAGTTAGGTGAGAGTAGTAATTGATTATTCAAACGAAACCTGATTTTTCCTACTTTTTCTCCTCCTACACTGACTGCATCTCAGTTAGTTTGCCTTTCTGTTAAAAATTATTGATTAAATTGATTAATATTGATTTCTGATTGAAAATTATACCGATGGCATAGCCCTCCTCTGCCCTGTGGAAACTGACTCCTGCCAGAAAACATTACATTTTGAGTTGGCTGCCATTCCTTACAGCTTTTCTGCCATACAAGTGAATGCATTGATTTAGTCAGCAGGTTCTCTGTCAGCTCTCTTTATCCTCTCTGCTTGGGACACAGTTTTTCATTGCCCTGTACCTACTCACAGGAACAAAATTTTCTGATGCTTCAAACCAAAATCCCATAGGGTAAATCTAGTATCTGTTTTGATAGTATAAATCAGATTAAAATGAGTCTCTTTTGGCTATTTTCATTAGCTGGAATGCAAAATGTATAATCTGTCTGATATGAAATTTAACAAAGGTCTGTGGGGTTTTTAATGGAGAAAACCCTTTCTTTTTCTTTTTTTTTTTCTATTTCACTTTCCCCAAAGAATAAATCAAATATTGATACAATTTTGTTGAAATAGGAATGTTCCATGATGTGTCGGAAGACACTCACTGGTCACCATTTCTCAAAGCAAGTATTGACTACATCAGAAGGAATTATCCTCAGCCTTGGGAGGAGGTGAGAAAATTTATTAACTTTTGCTTGATTGCCTTTGTTTTCAACTGTTTTCTTCACCTTCACTAGTTGTAATTTCCTCCTTCATGAGGTGTAGAAAAAAACCCATAATTTTTTTATATTAAAGTCTCTGCTTATATAGGAACACTTGAAATCCTGTTTTAATCTTTACCATACAGAAAATTTACAGCTTCCATATGAAGTCTGTCAGTTATCTCCACTGTGGTCTGGTGCTTATGATATATTTCATAAGTCCAAACTTTTAAATATGATTGGTGGTCTTGGATTCCTGTGAGGAATCAATCCTCTGGTTGAGGGTTTGCCATTTGAAAACCAGACACCTTTTAGATTTCTCATTTGTGAAATCTTGGACTTAGTCCAGATTTGCTCTTGTTAATGGTCTGTGAGCTATGTAGGAGGAAAGGAGAAACAATTTGTCAAAAGTGAGCATGCAGAGGAATGTATTTCTCTCTTCTGTCTGCCTACACAACAACCATGGTGGCAGAGGGAGTTCAGTCCTTGGAAGTGGAATTGTTTATCCTTGCTCCAGAAAAACAATTTAGTACACATTTAACTTGAAGTATGCAAATTACCCTCACGTCAAACATGTAATGCTATGGCCTTGGACTGTATAAACTGCTTAAAGTTTCTCAAGTTACAAAAGTTGACCATAATATCAAGCAGTGAGTAGGCAGCACTTTGTCCTGGACTGTAAGAGCTTCTCACCTGTACCCTTGTATAGAGCACATACAGATAATGCTAACATTTTCTTAAAGACCAGGAGTAAAATGACAGACAAATGGATTGTTGTTGTGTAGGCTACAGAGAAGCTGGTGGCTTTCCTGTTCGGAATTGCTTCGCATATGGTGGCAGATGTTAGCTGGCATAGCCTGGGCATTGACCAAGGATTTCTAAAGGCCATGGGAGAAGTAAGCCTGCACTATTTTATTTATTGATATGACGGGAGTTATTGGAATGGAAAGCTTTACTTTGGACTGGTGGGGAGGAAAGAGAAAAGCTGGAGCCCTGTTTCAGGAAGATTTTTGGAGAGACACAATGTCATAAATTTCATGAGAGTGAAGCTGGTCAGGTTTGGGACCTGTAAATATTAGTGTTGCTTGGAGAATTTGTTTCTGCTCATATTAAAAGAAACAGGCAGTTCTCTTGTTTTTCTCTTTCTCCAGATTGATTTTCATGGTTCATACTCAGAAGCTCACAGTGTTGGAGATTTTGGTAATGTTTCTGTTTGCCAATCATAGTTCCTTGTATTGGAATAACTAGTCCTCTTCAAAAACATGATGGTTGATTCTGGATTTTGTCCTGTGCAATGCCCTTCTGTACTGTCCTCAGGTTTCAGGAGATGAGATAAGGCATATGGACACTTGGATTAAAGCCAAAGTGCAGACCAAAGGATGCTAAGATTTGACTGGAGTCACTGCTGTGATTTTTAATTGTACATTATTCTCCAGAGGTATAAAATGTGCAGCATACTTTCAAATTAACCATTTGAGTATTCTAAATCTATAGCTGAAAAATCTGCCATATAAATGCATGTAGGAAAGCCATGCACAGCTTCATGCACACTGTTAGCCATGACAGATACTGAACAGGTTTTGTTTGTTGGGTTATGTGGGCTTTTTTTCATACTTTCATCCTCAGGAGGAGATGTAGTGAGTCAGTTTGAGCTGGACTTCAGTTACCTGGCATCAAGTTGGTAAGATAATGAGGTTGCCTTCTTTAATATTTAATGTCTAGTTTTGTATAATCGTATATAATAAAATGGCATATAATTCTATATTAATCTGTTTTAACAAAATGCTGTCCTTTTTTTTTTTTTCCAAAATAAACCCTTGCAATTATTCTAAATGTTATGAGTTTGGTATTCCTTATATGCATAGTTATTGTTCCCTAATATGGGAAAACATAAAGAACTGGAAGGACAGAAGCAAGTTGTATGTATAGGAACACAGCAAAAAAGATTAAATTTTTTATGTCTTAAGTAGTTATATGTAAAATGACTAGTGAACACCTTTTGCTGGAATGTCCTAGCAGCTAGTTAAATAATTCAGTTAAGTGGCAATCTCAGTGAGACTTATTTAAAGTTGTGGAAGTTGAGGATGTTGAATTCAAATTTTAAAAGCATAAATGTGAGCAGAAGATTTAGATATCTGCTTTTGCTTTTTCACTTACAGTTGCATGTGCAATCCCGGTATTTGTAAATCTTCATGACCTTATGCAGTCTTGAAATTTGGAATATTTTGTAGGCTATTTTTATTACAAGAACTGCAATCTTTTATCAGGGGATATGAAATATCTGTTGTTGTAATACATTTTTTTTGTTTTTAGGTATGTACCTGTCAAAGACCTAGCAGCTATCTATAAGGAATTTTATGGAAAGGAGATCATAACTGAAAACACAATTGCTGAATGTACTTATCTGCTGTTTTTTGAACTGTAAGTTGAATATTTCTGTCTGAACTTTTGTAAGTGAAACATATGAGAAACGTTATAATCATATATGAAACACCTTATGCATTGATGTCAGCAACAAAGACTTCCTCACAGAACATCTGAATTTTTAATGACTAGTATTCAAAATTGTCTACTTAATGACTGTTAAATTAATTATTACACCACAGATGAATCTTGGCTACTTAATGCATTTATACATTTAATGTATTTATGCCTGTTTATTTGAGAACAGCTGTGTCTTCAAGTACCACTGCGCTGTGATGAGTTAGCAGTGCATAATTATCATGCACTGAAGGAGTGTCTAGATACATGCCTTATCTACACTTCACGTAGATCCCTTTAAGTCCAAGAATAATTCAAAATTTGGATATCTGGCAGTGTCTGCTTTTGAATATCCTGAATGGCTTAGCTGTATCCTTTATTTTGGTTGGTTACCTATTGTTACACAACATTAACAAAAACTGTGAATCCTTCAAAATTAAGAGCAATAAATTTTATATCATTACTTTTTACATTACAACTTTCAAAATATATTAACAACCAACACAGAAATATAAGGACTTGCATAGTATTTACCACATAAGACTTTTGAAAATAACTGTTTAAATAAAGTCTTAAATGAAGCACGATTTATTTATGTTTTTTTTTTGTTTGTTTGGTTTGGTTTGTTGGTTTTTTTTTTCAGGCATGGAGAAAGGCTTCTTGTAGGCAAGGTTGGTTTTCTGTTTTCTTTATTAAAATGAACATGTACCATGGAGATGATGTGATGCATCTTACTGAGTATGTTGCCCATCTCTTAGCTTTTTCCGACATTTGCTAGTAAATCTCCATTTCTGGTGGAGAAGTTCCATGAATATTTCCTTGGAGGAGTGGATGACATGGCATTCTGGACAAACAACATTTTTGAGATGACGAGCCATATGCTAGAGAATGGAACCAGGTATAGTGTGTGTCCTGAACTATGAAATGCAGTGGCCAAGTGCTGACACCCACTTAACTGTTCTTCTTAAGGCAGGATATTTCCTAGAAGAGATGCTGAGCTTTAGATCCTTACTTGGACAAGGGGATTTCCATGTCTGCCTTATACCTGGGAGCACAAGATTATGCAGGCCTTGAGTTTGTATTTTTTTATGTGTTCACATTCCTTTGCCCTGGCACACCTCTGGCATGCCCAGTGATACTTAGCAGGGAAAATTTGGGGCATTCTTCAATACATACTCAAGGGTCTGCTTAAATGTTGCATAGCCATACCCTGAGGTTCTACCTGGACTGGCAGTCTCAGCCTGCAGCTTTTGGCTGCTGCCATCAGTCAGCAAACATGTCCCTTTTGAGGAAAGGTCAGATATTACCTTCAGACTCTGAAGGCAAATAGGATTAGAAAGTGTTGACATATATATTCTAGTGTTTAAGCTCAGTTTTCTACTTACAAGTTCCTATTTTTTTAGTTTAACCTTGTACAGCTCTCTTACAAATACAGCGTTTCGGCAAGTAACTTTAAACACCAAGAGTGGCAATTAATCCATCTGTTTATATGGAAAATACCACTGTTGCTATTTTGGGAAATTATCTTTGAAATACGGAATGGTACAGTCCGCTACTTTCTTTGTAGCACTTTCATTAAAAGTCCTTTCGATTCATATAACATGCATGTTACAATGTTTCCTTCAAGAACTCTATGTGACATGATAATCATACAGAACCTAATCAAAATCATCAAATAAATATCATAGGAGTTTCTAAGGGTTATGATGACACTCTGATTTTGCTTTTCTTGAGAAAAGTGAGGACTTCTAACAGAGGAATCAGTAAGGATAAAACCTGTATTTTTAGTTTCACTTCCTTTGTGGTAAAATCTTTAAAGTGCATTCTGTGTATTTTTCTTTAGTGACTGCTACCTGCCTGAGAACCCTCTGTTCATAAACTGTACAAAGGAGCACAAGGACAACTACATGTAAGTATAGGCTCTGATGGTTAAAACTTCAGTGATGAAACAAGTCTTCCACTAATGTGGACAGTGAGCTACTGAAAATTCGACATACTTTGGGTAATCTTTTTGTGTATGAACTTGAGATTCTGTTAGCATTAATAACTAAGTTTTTTATAAAGGAACTGTGCAGAACCTAAGAGCAGCTTTTGCCTCGAGTCAGTTTTTCAGTTATATTAATTCTTATCACTGCCTTTATTTTAGCAGAAACAAACAATCAAAACATGAACATCAAAAGAATGCAACGTCTTTGCTTACAGAAACACTTGAGAAGAATATAAACTATACAGAGAGAGGAGTTCAATTCAACATACAGCCTTGGGCAACAGTAAGTGAGAAGTAACAGATGTGTCTGGTAAAATTCATCTCTATATAAAATTGTTTTCAATTCTGTCTGAAACACTGCATGATGGAGTAGGATCTCTGGATGTTAACAGTAGCTGACTTCATGGACATTCCAGTACCATTGTTAATCTATATATGTACATCAGAAATACTCAATTTTTAAGCTCTGCTCATTTTATAGTGAAGTTAGAACACATCCTGCAGTGCAAAAAAAGATGAAATAAATATTTAGTAATTTTTCAGACATAAGATGGTTTTTTTTGGGTTAAAAACTCCCAGGAAAGCATAGCAGTGAACAATTAGTAGTACTCTCTTTAGAGCATACAGAGTTTTGTCTTTCTAAAATGGTGCTTATGATCTGATCAGACTCCTCTTAAATCCATGTGATGATTTCCACTGTTGGTGACTTGATTTTTGAGCTGTCCCAAAATGTTCTAGAGTTTCAACCTGTGTTTTAACCACTGTTGTGTCCCGTTATTATTTTTATTTCAGAAATCCCTCCGCTTGATAAACCATGCTTTTAAAACCAATGTCTGGAGAGCATTAGGAGCTTCACATCAGAAATCTTCCAAGCACATCTCCAAGCCAACAGCTTCATATTTTCTGACTTCACCCTATGCTAGGCTTGGATGGTTGGTAACTTTTTCATCCCACCTTCCTCCTAATTTCTGAAAATTTTGAGTAACTACCAAAATATTATTGTTGGTCCTTTGGACACTCTTCAAAGCTGACAGTGCAAATCAATTTGACCAATGACAGTGGTACAAATCTGAGGAAATGGCTAATATTGTATGTCCAGAACAGCAAGTTAACATTTAGGATTTTTCTTTCAGAGATTGAACAAGCTCAGAATGAAAGGAACAAACATTAGAACTAACACTGGCTCTAATTCTGAACAGTAAAGGATTGT
This sequence comes from Regulus satrapa, assembly GCA_013396955.1. NCBI lineage: Eukaryota > Metazoa > Chordata > Aves > Passeriformes > Regulidae > Regulus > Regulus satrapa. The sequence goes on from VWZN01004600.1 coordinate 263,087, forward strand.
TGCTACCCTTTTTTGGCTATTAGATGATGTTTGTGCAAAGTTAATTAAATTAATTACTTGTCATGAGTTGATGACTGATGATGTCTAGCGAGACTTCTTGGAAATGCTCTAGACTAGTAAGAAATTCAAAGATATATTCAAACAAGAGAGAGCCATATTCTCTCTCCTTGTCAATGAGGTTCTTCTACCTTTACCCACAACAGGGAAGAGTAATAAAACAAATTTGCATTGCTGCTTATCTAACTTCCCGAATTCTGTCTCAAAATTTGGATTTAGTTCTTGAGTTTACTTCACACTGGCTAAATTTACAGCAGTTAGTTCTTTCCATGTTCCCTCTCTAAACTCCAACATGTTACTAAGCCGTGTGATCCTTTTGCTATCCCCTGTTAAGTCCATCAATTAAATCAGATGTTCAGTTTAAAATATTTTTAATTTCTTGGGTTTTATTATTCTTTGTCATAGACAAGCAGCCCTTTTTCATGCTTCTTGCTCTGATTGCTCTCAGGTGCCTAATGTCAGTAAAAAGCAGTTCCTACAGATCTCAGATGCATTAATAGAAGATGATTTTTCTGGTTTTAATTAATTCAAGAAAACAGAAATAAATATGTGATATAAAAATGTATAGGTCTTTACAAAACAATTTGGGAAACATAAGTCCTAGTTTAACTGAATTATAGGGGTTTTTTTCCACTGATGTTGTGGTAGTCTGGAAACTAATGCTGATTTTGTTGATTTCCTTGCTGTGCAGGGCACTGATCTCAGCTGACCTAAATCAGGATGGATACGAAGATCTGGTGGCTGGAGCACCAGGGTACAGCACCATGGGCCATGTTCAGATAGGAAGGGTGTATGTGGTCTATGGCAATCAGTCAGGTTTGCCAGAAGAGGACATGGATCTGGATGGGAAAGCTGACCAAGTATTACAGGGTCATCAGGTAAGGGGTCAAGGCAGATATTTGGCACTTAATTTTTATTTTTTTTTGCCTGAAAAAAAATTGGGGAATTTTGAATGAGCAATGGTATCATTAATGTGTATGAGTATTATTCCAGAAACATTCCTTTTGATGTTATATGATGTCACATACTTTTCAAGAAAAATAATCATTATTAAAGTTTCAGGAACAATTGAAGTGATGGTGATCTGTAGGTTCACTTCTTTTACTGTACCAGATAAGTGAGTATTAGACCATAAAGTGGCCTTAATTAAAACTCAGGATGTGCCTCTGTTAGTCACAGTATAGCTCATTCTGGTCCCTGCATTTAAGAAAATATTGTCTTTCCTGTCCCTTTTAATCTAAAACTATGAATTTCATATGTTTTAATTCCTTTGAGGCTACATTTCTTCATTAATTGATAACTTTACCCCACATAATTTTGTCTGTAGTAAGAGTGTTGAAAAAAAATAAGAGAAAACTCTGATTTGACATGATGGTGGCTTCTTGTAACCAAGAAGTAGAAGCAAATTACTCATTTGAGTGTTACATATGATCCTCTGTAGAAAAGACCTTTATTCACAAAGAAGTTAATAGGATGCATTAGGAAAAGGATGCATTTCCTTTTAATTTATTTCTGTGGTTATAAACTGTGGAGTAACAGCTGCTGTCTTCTTACAGAGTGTTTTAGTGGTTCCCAGTCATAATGCCGTTAACAGGAAAGACCCTAAACTTAACATCATTGGTGCACTGGACTCAGAAGAGGAAATAGCAAAGCAGCACCATATTATATTCAGTTGTCCTTCCTTTTAACACAGTTGACTTTGAATTAGTGTGTTGTCATAGGGGTTATTTCTTAGAAGAAAAATAATTGTTTGGGTAGACTTTTGTCATCTGTTTCCATTTCTTCCCTGTGCAAATGTACATTTGGTTTTCATGGTTTTGACTTGAAAACATGAGAGCAATCCCTTTTCTTTTAGCCTTCAGGAAGATTTGGCTCTGCCTTGGCAGTCTTGGACTTCAACGAGGATGGAGTGCCAGATCTGGCAGTTGGCGCACCTTCTGTGGGATCTCAGTTTCTTACTTACAAAGTAAGCTACAAAAACATGGCTTTGTTGGTATTTTCAAACTCTCCAAACTGAATGCTTTTATTGTTGCATTTTTTTTTAAACACTGAAATGAAAAAGAGAATTTCTGTTGCTGCTCAAAGTGACATTGTAATTTAAACAGAAGTTTATAACCTTTGTGGGTACTTTGACTAGAGCAATGACAGCTACCTATATTTCTCTTTCAGTGGCCTTTTTGCACATTAGAAATCCAAACCAGATTGCAACTCTGCAGCGCTGATATGCTGGAAATGTAAGGGGCCATTCATTAAATAAAAATGTACCCCTTTTGTTTAAGAGCAGAGAGTCTGAAGTGGACCTCATGGGTCAATGAGTTTTGTCATATTCTGTCACAAGGCCAACAAATGTTATCTAAAATGTGGTATGAACACAGGCACACTTGCTAAAACAATCAAGTTACACAGGCTAAATGACTTGCAGCTTACCAGATAAGCCTACATAATGGTTCCTGAGTTTTTAGGCCATGCAAACTGAGAGGCAAAATGTTTTGATTTAAACAATATCCATTAAGCTTAAAACTCTTTGGAATTTTAGATACTAATTTAGCTGTCTAAATAAGAATTTAAGTTGCTTTTGTTTAGACTCACCACTTGGAAAATTGTGTGCATCTGTTGTGCCTGGCACTGTTTGCCATTGCAATAAATAATAATTATCAAAATTTGAGCCATCTGAACATGTGTATTTTGAGTATAAATATACACGATGCTGCCCTTGTTCCTTACACACAGTATGATGAAAATGTACTTCTCTACTTTGTTGCTTGGTTACAGCAGTACCCATTACCATATTCTTAGGTTTGGGGTGGGAAAGAAAGTATTGTGGGAAGACTTTGACAGGGAAAAGGAAGCTGTATAGAGAATAGCCCTTGCAGAATTGTTTCACTCCTTGTGATTTGCCTTGCATTTAATACTTGATACTGACATGCAGGTGCTCTTGTGCCTTATTTTCTTTTTCTGCTTTTTAGGGTGCTGTGTATGTCTACTTTGGAACCAGGGGAAGAGGTTTGGCACCTCAGCCAAATGTTACCATAACTTGTCAGGTATATTGATAATGTTATGTCCTGTTTATAATGTCCTGTTAGCCAGGCTCACACATGCCTACACAGGAGGTGAGAAAAGGGGGAAAGAGCTTATGGGTTTAAAAAAAGAATGTTAAAATCCAATTTATCATTGCAAGGAAATTTAGACTGATGGGGATGGAGCAAGTTTGCATAGATTGGTTGTATTTGGGAAAGACATTTATATCCCAGTGCAGGAAGGAAACAGGGTGAATAGAAAGGTGCATAGCCCTCAACACCAAAAAAAAGGCACCAAATAAAAGCCACCAAAAAATCATGACCCAAACTAAACAAAAAACCTAAGAAAACAAAATTGAAGCCAGAGAGTGGGTGGGTAATTTGGTCAGAAGCAAAGTTAGCTCTTTAGAATTAAGTTGCTCTATTTTGCTACAGAATTGATGGTTTCAGTTCTATTTCAGGCTTAAACTAACTGTTTATTGCAGTATTCCTACTGTAATCTTGGTTGGTCCCTCCTGGCAGCTGATGTTGATGGGAATGGAAATGCTGATCTGGTTGTGGGCTCTCCATATGCACCTGGTGGTGGGAAGCAGAGAGGATTTGTGGTTGCATTTTACTCTCATTTCAACAGGAGTGACCAAGGTAATATTTGTTGAGTAAATTAACCCTCCCATAGTTTATGTGGCTGGTTGTTCCTAATTAATCATAGTGTCATTCAGTGGTCTCAGAGGCTGTCCCTCCTACTCAATAAGCTGTGAAGCCAGACCAAATTGCTCACGGCTTCGTCCAGGTGCATCTTAAAACCTCCAGTGATAGAAATTGCACAGCCACTCTGGGCAGCTGTTCTACTTCGTGGCAGTCCTCATAGGAGAAAAAATATCTCTTGTTATATCCAGAATTAACCTTTCTTGTTTCAGTTTATGTTCATTGTCTATTGTCCTCCCACCATGCATCATGGCCCTATAGGACCCCTACAAACTTGTCAGTTTGTAAACATCTTTCCTGTTACAGAGCAATGTGTTTTATAGATGTGATTGAGAGAACAATCACTTCTCTTAATCTCTTCGCCATGCTCCTGCTTACATAGTCTGAAGCACTGTTGGCTGTCTGCTGTCAGAGCCTCACATTAAGCTCTCTGCCTACCACAATATCCCACGCCTTTTCCACATGGCAACTCCTCAGCCAGTCTGTCCCGAGCTGTACCAGTGATGCAAAGACATCTCCTTCCCTAGGCTCAACCTTTGCATTTGTCCTCACTGAATTTTGTGAGGTTCCTGTCAGCTTGTTATTCCAGCCTGCCTGGGTGCATCTGAATGGGACCAACCCCCTGCCATCTCCTGTTACCTGCCAGCTTTACAAAAGGGCATCTTGTTGCCTTGTCTAAATAATTTATAATACCGTGTCCAACAGAATGAGGTAAAAAACTGATCCCTAAAAGGATTCCACTTGTTGCAGGCATTCAGAGAACAATACATGGTTCTCTGGCTTTGTCAGAGGGATCTTCTCAACCAGGTTTTTCCCATCTGCTTTTCTATCCATCCAGACTGCAATGTTCCAGCTTGGATGCAAGAACAATTGTGGGAAACTGTGTTGGAAACCTTGCTAAAGCAATGGATTCAACTATGTATTGTGAGTCCAGGGTAGGCTCACTGCTTTTTCTTGGAAAATTGCAAATGAACTTCAACAAATGAATCTTTATCATTCTGTATGTTCCTTCATGTGGCTAAAGAGGAATGCTACAAGTGAATGCAGTTAATGAGTACAGGTGATGAGGCTTCTAGTGAATGAGGGAGGAAATGTCATATACAGAACTAAATAATAAAGCTTGGGCAGCTTTATCAGAATCATCTAACTGAGATTTACAGTAATTCTTAATTGTTGCAGCTTATTCTAATTCATGTAGAATTAGAAACTACAGGAACATGGATTTTAAAACAGTGCTGACATTTTTGTAAAACCAAAGCACAAAATTAGTTATTTCAATTATAGCCAGAATGATCTGAAGCTCTCCCACCCAGCACCCTTGAAGAATTACAAGTTAAAATAAACACTAAGTAGTTTAGGCAGGCTCAAGTGGTAGCTTTCATGTATTTCATGTAGACTATTGGAAGGATTGAGAAACAAGCTGTATCAAATGAAAGCTTTCACCAGCGAGTAGAGCTGCAGTGTGAGCAAGCAAAAGTCTACAACTACTGATGCCATGTCATGGACAGTATAACTTTGCACAGAGACTTGTTCTCATAGGATGAATCAGTAGACAATTGCTATTAGGTTTTTCAATGTCAGCATACACCAAGATTTATTCTTTTTTTTTTTTTTTCTGGTCTCTCAGGACTTCTGTCAGTACAGGATGCAAATTGGATGGTGGAGGGGGAAGAAAACTATGCTTGGTTTGGATTTTCACTTGCCAGCTGCCAGCTGGAGAACGTGACATTACTGCTGATTGGTAGCCCTACGTGGAAGACTTGTTCTAGGTGTGTTGCATGTGACAGCTTCCCATCTTCTTCACTCTACCCTACCTCTGCAAGGTTTAAGATTTGCAATAGATTAGTCTTCCAGTTTTCTAGGAAGTTTTCTTTCCTTCCTGCTTAGAATATTTTTATTAAATTAATATTTTTGTGTCTTCACCCTTCCTTATGAAGACAAGGTTTCTTAGACCCTCTCTAGGGTAGGTCTCTGTTATTTGAAGACACCTAAGAATTTCTTGGGTTTCCTTGGGGAGGGAGAGGGGTCACAAAAATGCTGATGTGGGTAAGTGTGCCTTAAATAACCATATGGATAGCTCTTAGTTTGAGATAGCATTTTTGAAAGCAAATAAAACATGAAGATGTTTTGGATGATAAAAAAGTGAATAGACAGACTGAGTCTGTGGCCCAAGTATTGCGTAATTAGTTAGAATAAGTATGTGAATTACTAAAGTAGATTTCTAGAATTTATCAGGCACTATTATTCCAAAGTAAAAGGAGGGAAACATGTACAATAATATATTGCATTTTAATTCAAGCTGCAGTCCCCTCTTGCTGGATGTCAGACAGAGTGTTGGGAAGGTGTATGGGTATAACCCACCAAGTACACAGCGCTGGTTTGAAATAACTGGAGACAAGGTAGGGCTGCTTCTTTAGTATGGGACCTTGTGAATAATTTGAAGTGACATTCTGTAGAAATTACATAGTTGTTTTAAACATCTAACAGGAGATGGGCAGAATGGGTTTGTCTCTTGCCAGTGGTGTGCTATCTGTGGCCGGGAACACAAGGAAAGTTTTGGTGGTGGGTGCACCTACTGCAGGTATGTCCTGAAAACTGAAGACCATTTCTGCTTTAGGATGTTTGTTTCTGCATGACTTGAGGACAGATACAATGTTTAAGGGAAAAGGGACCTTAAAATTGCCATGTAATTTTAAAAAAACCCAAAAAACCAAAAATTGAAATCACTTTAATCACCTGTATATACCTTATATGTAGAGTCCTCTCTATTGTATCTCAACTTCAGTGGGTCTTTTTCCTTTCTTAAAATGGGCTTAAGAGCATTACTTACTTTACATTATTTATGTAACAGTGATTTCCTAGTAGACTGCATATTTCTCGGAATTGAAACACAAGTATTTTGTCCTCACCCTGGCAGGGGGGAATTGAGGATGTCAAACTGCAGAAGTCTAATTTGAATGTATTTCTCCCCTGGTACTATGACTAAAAGATTTTTTTCCTATGCTGATTAGTATTAATCCCATATAATTGTTGATATTATTTCATACATTACAATCATTTTGTCAATTTTATGTAATGCCAGTATTACCTTAATTATAAGTATTAAACCTGAATTCCAATGTCTGATGCTGAACTTCTGTTTTCTTTTGTTTTTTCCAGACAGCCTGTCTAGGGTTTTATTTATGTCCTCAGTGCTGCATCAAGCTGGACTGGTTCTGGTATATGACCTGTCAAACAGCACGAAGCCTTCTCTGCTCAGCACATTCAGTGGGGACAGGAGGTTTTCTAGTTTTGGAGGAGACATATACTTAAAGGATCTGGATAGCGATGGCCTAGGTAAAACTTGATGAATCAAGACCAGAAGTGTTTAACTTTTGGCAACAGAAAAATTGGTCACCTACATATTCATACAAGTGCTGAACACAGTCTGCTTTCTCAGTTGAATTGCACCAATATTCCATTGTTCCTTACAGGGAGGCCTCTCTAAAACCCCAAGCAACTCAATCAGAAATTGAAACAGTCTTATTGCTATCATTAATAGGAATTACGGCATCTAGAGGCACGTAAATGCCAGCTCTCCTGTGTTTTGGTCTACCATTAATTCACTTCTGCTGTGTTATGTCCTTTTTGTAATATGTGCAGATGAAATGATTGTGGCATCCCCATTGCGAACTAACGGTGTCACCTCAATCCTCTCTGGTGGGGCTGCTGGCCGTGTTTATATTTACAATGGCAGACAGGCATCCTCAGGGAATGTGACAGGCCACTGCACATCATGGACATCCCCTTGTCCTGAGGACTCGGTAAGAATACATGAAAGTGAATTCTGGACATAAGTTTAGAATGACAACTAATTAATTACATCTGGTACAAATACCAAGTGTGTTCTGTCTTGTGTCTTGGTTCCAGAAAACAAAAGGTTTTCTCAGATTTCTGAATCTGCAATTTGGTTCTTCCTGTTTGTTCTTAAATTACTTTATTGTTTAGGAGCCAGGACTATCATACTGGTCTTCTACTCTCTTCCACTGACGCTTTTTTTTTCTTTTTTTTTCTTCTTTAGGCACAGTATGTCCTAATTTCTCCTGAAGTAAGTAACTGTAAAGCAAACTACCAAGAGAAACTAAAAACTCCTACTTTAAAAATCCTAGCAGTATTATAACCAGCAATGTTATTTTACAGGAACTATCAAGATTTGGGAGTTCTGTTACCACTGTGAAATCTGAAAGAAAGGTGAGAAAAATTACTGTGGTTGGTTGTTTCATAACATCCTTCTACCTCACTTGCATATACTAACACCTCTAATACATAGCTAACGCCTCACATTTATCTTACACATTTTCAAGTCTTAAGTTCTTTACATAGTTACTTAAGTCACTCTCTGTACTGATAATTAAACTCACTTTATAGACTGGTGAGCTATGGAGTTGCCAAAATTTTGACACCTAAATTAAAATATTTGAATCACTTTAAAGCAGCCTTAATTCTAAACTGTTTAGGAGTATGCTGAAAGGTTCTATGGGAAATGCAGCATAGGTGCCTCTTGGCTTTACTGTTCATACCAATCTGTATCCGAAGTGGATGCTCAGCTGTGGAGCAAACCAGGCTCCCAGAATCCTCCCTCCCCCCTTAGTCATTATAGGCTTGCTGTCTGGGCTATCACTTGCAGTGAACCCCATTGATATGTCACTTGATTCTAAGCACAGAGGTCCTGTTCCTACCTGACTGACTTAGGATGGTCTGTGTACCTGTTTCTCTTTTGCTTCCCTCAGATGCCCATTTTTTTACCAAACAGCAATTGCTACATTTGTATCATGCACCAAGAAGCCTTTTTTTCAGCGGGAAGGTTACTTAGCACTTGTTGAGTTCCAATGTTCTGGTCGCTCTAAAATTGCCTCCAAGAGGACTGGGGTTCTCTGTGTGACTACAGAGGAAGCCTCAGTACCAGGCTGAGGAGGTTTTCAACAAATGGTGTTTGACTTCTTGTGTTAAAACCAGCAATGGAGAAAAACCTGGAAATTCTTCTCAGCTGGATTAGGGTGCATAATCCAACACCTGAAACACAGGCACTGCCAAGTGCCAGTGAGACCATTCTCCAAGCAGTTAAGTTCTGTTGCTATGGCACTATCTAGTCCACACTCCCACCTCATCCCTATTAATCTTTGCCCTGAGAAGCAGTTTATATTGGCAAGAAACTCGTTTCATTTGGCTCCAGCTTGCTCCAGTTCCCTAAATGAAATGTCTGTTTGCCCGACTGCTAGTGTGATGAGGTGGGCTGCTCTCTCATTTCCCATCACATTTCTGTATGACACTAGCGAGATGGTCAAAATCCAGGAGGGAAGCTTAAGGCAGCCATGCACCTGCAGTTGCATTTTACTAACCTTTGCTCTTTGTCTCTGCAGAAAGAAGTTGTAGTGGCAGCAGAGAGAAGTTCTGCAAAAGCTCGACTTGGTGGAAGGCTTTTTGTCTATTCACTCTAAAAGTTCACAGTAGCCTTAAAGATCAGAGCACGCCTGTTCTTCTCATGAAGAATCGCTGTAGTATCTGTGCTACTTTCCTGAACCCGCTGTAGTATCTGTGCTACTTTCCTGAAACCAACATGCTGTGTCAGCAAGCTTTTGCTGAATTCTGTGGTGGGCAGCAGCATTGCTTATCTAGAACAAGCAAATTGGTCTGAAAACCTTCTAGGGGTGGAAATGAACAGGCAGCTGCATTTTTGGTAGTAGTATTCAGCTGTATGAGGAGTGTTCAGTGCCACCTTCTTTAATGGCCAAATTTGAGTATCTTCTTGACAAAACTGGAAAACCTGCAAGCACAGCATTTACTATGCCTTACATAATGTGATAAAAATAAGGATTCTAAGTTATGGAAAGTTACTGTCAAAATATGAAGCAAGGAGCAAGGGCAAGACTGACAGAAAGGTGGGTGCTGATCAACAGGACTGTCTCTGTCTCTGCCTGCACTGAGTGGTATAGCACAGCTCGGATCAGGGAAAAAAGAACAAGCAAGACTGATGAAGTTAGACAAAATGCTTTTGCAATTTAGCTCATTACTCTGATGTTCTTTCTGCTTTTGTGTAAAATTCTATGGCCATAGTAACATAGATTTATTAATGGCTTTTATTGTTAAAAGTATTGTCTTTAACTAATTAACACTAATTTTGTATGATGAAGGTTTAACAGTGTGCATCAATTATCTATTAAACAATTTGAGCAGCAGAATGTGTTGATATTATTACCAGCACTAGTCTGTAGACACATATGTGTGTTTTCTCTCTCGCCTCCTTCAGAAAACCAAAACATTATTTTTTAAAAAAATAAAATTGCACAGAATTCTAAAGGTCATACTCCAAAATTACACTTCAACTTACCTTCCTAGGAATTCTCTCTCAAGGATGTTGTTTTAAACAAATAAAAAAAAGCAAGGTGAACATAAGCTTGATGTAAAATGAATTCCAGTATCTATTTTGAGGACTTGTCCAAATAGCAAAACACTTTAAAAAAGAAGTTAAATCTGAACTTCATGAAAGAAGTAATTGGATACAACTGGGATTGCAGTGCTTACATTACAGATCTGTTAACTGTGGTATGAGGCAAAACAAGCAGTGTGCTTTTAAGGGCAGAATAAAGGTTTTCTCTTCAAATCAAAATTGACAAAACCAGTATGTTCTGTAGCAATTCCATTCTGAACATACGCTCTCCACTGACTTTGGTTTTTTTCTGTGTATGACCTCCGTGTAATTTTATTGCACTTGACTACAGTTTGATTACTTGACTTATAAGAAAAATTTGAAACACTTATACATGTCTACAGAGATAAAAAGCAGTCTTGTAGAAGTCATGTCTTTTGCTCCATGTTTTTTTGTGTGCTTTGAGTCAGTTATGTACAAGAGTCAAAAGGAGCTCACAGAAGCCTCCCTGCAAAAAAGCTTACAAGAAAGCTTCCCAAACAGCTGAATCAACACATATCAGTTCTAGTGTAAAGCAACTAGAGCTCATTTGAAAACATCAGCATTCATTTTCCTTCACACACTGAGATTCCTGGGGTTTATCACCCAAGGTATGTGAGCCATTGTTTTTTTCCACTGGCTTGCTCAGTTTGGAAATTTTTTTATTACGTTACCTGCTAAGCTTAAAGGCTGCAAAAATATCAGCTAAAAAACTCAAGCATTACAAGCCCCCTTATCTTTCTCACTTTCTCATTCCATGAGTATCTGTACTTAAGGTCACATACAGAGTAACTGTTGGAAAGTAGCTACATAAAACTGACTAACCAAAGCATAATCACAGGCCTGGACAACTTTAATTTATGAACCTTTTTATTTCCATCCTTGACTCATTAGTCCTGAGAATAATGTTCACAGCTACAGCTACCATCTTTTCAAGATGTACCTTTCAAGATAATACCAAAAGTACCCTGCCAGTACAATGATTTATGTGGCAGCACCTAAGGAGCTGTTCACTGTGTTACAGATTTTAAAAATTCTAAAGAAGAAATGGACAGCATGTGACGTGATTTAGACACATTTCATGCTCCCTCTACAAACTGAGAGAAACCAGTGGAGAACTACACCCTTCGAGAGAAGTCTCAAGAACAAACTGAAATAGTTGGCATAAGGCTTTTACTTCTTCCTTTAGCCTATCATCAGGCTTCCACACCTTTAACTAACCTGGCTACTTACTGTGGTGCAGGCTTTGTCATGTAGGGAAGAGAGAAAGCAGAGTGCACCTTAAGAAAAACCCATATGTTGATTTTTACTAGAATTTGAATAATGGCAACACAAAGAGTTGTTAAACTGCAGCTGTATCAGTGTGTGTTGAAATAGTGTTAAGATGAAAAATGCAAGTGGGCATTATCCATAGGCTCACAGCTGCATTGCAAAGCCTTTTATTGCTCCTTTTTTCTCATTGCTGCCTTAAAAATCCATTGAAGAAGCCACTCTTGGGGTGGACTTTTCTTTGAAGACAGATTCCTAAATCTGCAGTTCAGAACCAAAATTACTGATCAATGCAGACTGCTGTCCTTTAAGCCAAAAATTCAGTTCTCTGTATGAAAGGCCATTAAGCAAAGCAGTATTTGACAGAAACACTAAAAATGAGAATGCCCAAAAAGTAAGTACATGTATGTGATACAGAAAACTAAAGGCACATACACGGGGTGGAGGTGAAACTACTGCAGAAAGCATTTTGCTGTTCTCCCTTGTGTTTCTCTCCTTATGTGCGTGAGGATTAAAAATTTCATTGTAGATTTTTGGCACAAAATATATATTAAATTAGCAGGTTTAGAAATCCTTGCAGTTTTCAGTAAGGAAGGACAAATACAAGGAAAGTGTCCGAAGTCCACCATGAAACCACAAAAGTCTCTTCACTACTGGTTTGTTAATGTGTTTCTGCTCAGCCCAAATGTTTCTCCTTTAAGGCTGGTCTTTATCTCCACTTTTCCAGCTGCTGGTTGGGATTTTTTCAAAACTGCAGGAACCTAGACAAGAAACAAAATAGTCTATGATTACATGAGAAGCTGCTCTACATGTGGCAGCAGGAAGTAAGACTCCACAGAGGCTTGAACCCTCATTTTGTTCCCCTTATTTTCAGAACAATGTCTTTGGCTTCTCCTTCCCTAATACCTTCCAGTGTCTTTCTCCAAGTCAGCCAGTATGTGCTGGATTTGGTTTTGAGCTACACTTCAAGGATACACTAGGATATTCTAGTTAATTGTAGCCATAGTCAACAATATGCAACAAACTACTTCCATCTGCCTCTTAGTAGCAAAAGGAGAGGGAAGAAGGGAAGTTTATCTGAGACTCCCTTTGTCACTTGCAGCAACTTAACTTTTGACTCTACTGATATATATACTGCTATAAATATTACAGTGCAGCGTCTACCTCATGGTAGACAATGCACTTCCACAAGTCCTGGAAAGGGCAGTCAATAGGGAAAGTGACCCATACATGCTAATCTGAACATGCTCTCCGTACCATCAATGACAAATGTAGCTGCTGTGCATGCGAGAAACTATTACAAACATCAGAGCAAGAGTCAAGACATCACAATCACAGCATCATTCTCCAGAAAGATGTTACAGCTAGTGCTTGTCCTCATCATCCTTTTGGCTCTGCTTATTCCTTTACAAGACAGGGACTACTGATCCAGAGTTAGTGTGTGGGTGGGAGGATGAGGACTGCTTCTACCCCTTGCCTCAGCTTTCCTTGGGTTTCCAGGTGAAAGTAAACACAACATTTCTCATCGAACAGCCTCTAGCTTCACTTCTGCCCATTGCTAGGTTTCCCACCTCCTTTAATCCAGCGAGGGAGCATCTTCACTGTCATGAAGCAGACCCTGAGCTGAATTCTGCTGTGCTTTGTGGCCTACCCCCTCTAAGCCATCTTAATTTCTGCCTTAGGAAAGGACAGTACATGCAGAGTGTGAGGCAGGAGCCCCAGCCAGCCATACATACATGAGGAGGTAGTGGAGGATCCAGGTGCCGCCCAAGGAAGGAAAGTAAGCGCCTCCAGATCAGACCACTTCCCAGAAACATAATCCCTGTCACCAACCAAAATATCCTGGGATCCTACCAACAGAACACTCCCATTAGTCATTCAACTATCTCTCCAGAAAAGGGATTACCCAATGATAATCTCTCACTCGCCACCAGCATTCTCTTCCTTTACAGGAGGAAGCAGTAAACTTTTCACCATCAACAGCCAAGCCCTCCCTTGGGAAAAGAGCTGTTTCATAGCAAAGCATTTTATGTAGGATCACTGTACTGTATTCTGCTACTGTTCCATGCAGTTTTCCTTCCTTTATTGGGAAGTTGGAAAACTCAACCCTTATATTTAACCCATCTGAAAAGCAAGAAGTCTTTGCTTTGCGCGTCTGTTTTAAAGGTGGCATATGCAGTTTTAAAGTTGTACTTCCCCAGCCTGAACCCCTTCCTCCCTAGTTTAGGAATAAACAATTACTGACAGTAGAGTACTTCCTCCAGTTTGTTTCTGGTTGCTTAACACATACCCTTGTATGTGGAAGACAAAGCTGCTCTTGTCAGAATAGATAATCATTAAAGAAACTTTAATACTACTTTATAATCAACTACTTATACAACCAGGAATTTGTCTTCCCATTTGTTTTCCATGGAAATGACACAGGAAAAAGGCTGCAATACTGTGCAGTTTGCCATGAAATAATTTGCTAACAAAAGAAGTGACTGCATGAACACATGAATCACTGGAGCTTTGTCTGTGGAAAGAATGAAGTTGTACCAACTATGAAATAAGCTGTAAGAGCAGGACCCACATTCTATGATAACCACAGGACTTGTTCCTTACCTCTTCAAGAGATGACTCCAAGTTCATTCCAAATGCAACTCCTATGAGTCCAAAGAGAGAGACAGAGAAAGTCCCCATGGTCAGCTGCAAGTTCAGCCTCATCATCACGTTACGGTGGCTAAAGAAGGGAGAAACATCTGTAAGGGGAACCCAAAAATTTATTTGCTGCCTAAATTTTTAAATTCCATATAGCATGCACTAAAAACAAATAGTGAAAGAAAGAAATCATGCTGAAATTAGGCAACCCAGTTGCTAAGACCATGAAACAGTACAAAGAGAGTATTGTTTTGACAGTGCTACATCTGGCCACCTCTAAAGGCAGCAGCTTCTGCTAACCATCATTAGACCTTCCAGCATTGCTCACTTCTCAGCGGTGTATATACAGAGTAACAGTACATTTCTGCTGAAATTTGTGACCTATCACCACCTGCCTCTCTGGCTGGAATTCCTACATCTGTATTCACAATGGACAAAAATTTATTGTTAGCTTGCCAATTACTACATTTTACAAAAAAAAAAAATTGAGTTGCTAAATGCTGCAGACTACAAACTTCAGTCCTTTTTGGGTGAATTCCATATTCAAATCTTCCACAAAAAGATTTTTGTGGTTTCCTGATATTGCAACCACCAACTGCTTCTACAGGTAACTCCTCAGTGTAGAAGAGAAAGAATATTAAACACTGACCTCAGAGTAGCATGCTCTTGCAAATGCAAGTTACAACTCTTTTTCAGTAAGAAATAATGACTAAAAATGAAAAATGTAGCATACAGAGAGAAAGAGAAAATTTGCTCGCAAGTTATTAATTTTTGTTTCACTCTACAGGGCAATAATTTAACTTGTACTAGAAACCTGACTAGCCTAGCCAGACTCTGGCTAGTAATCTTTTCTGAACAGAATTTTAATATGCTTCTCAATTTGCAGATATTTCCTGAATTGAATAGCTCCTCTAAAGGGTATAGGAGAAGCTGGGTTTCTCTGCTAGGGAAGACTGATGCCTAGCTACAGAACTACATACTAATTACACACATTAATTAGGCTATCTTCTTGCTTTGCTTTACCTAGTTCATGATTAGAAAAGCACAAAGCAGCTGTGACTACAACTCCATTCAACTGTCACTAAGACAACACTCCAACTTTCCTTGTAGTAAGATTTGAGAAAGTCTAGGCCAAGAAAGTCTAAATTACACTCAGTTTTTTTGTAATCTAACAGATGGTAACTAACCTGTCCAGGTTGATAAAGATGATGCTTTCTGAGTCGTCAATCAGCACTCTGAGTTCACGAGCTTCATTCAAAAGATCTTCTGCTTGTCTGTAATAATTCTCCAACAGCAGCTCCATTTCCTCTGCATGGTCAATCCCAGACATACTCTCCTCACTGTGAGCAACAATTTGTATTTTCCTGGTTAGTTACATATTGTATAAAAGTGTACTACTAATGTGTTAAGGTACATAAGAGTTGTGGGGAACAAGAATGCTGTTAGATACTACACCACAAAATCCAACGTTTTGGTGAGGAACTTCCATCAGTTCCAACAGCATAAAATAAAATAAATAGTTTTATATTTATCAGCACCTCAACATAGGCAGTCAATTATTTCAAGTAGTGAAATCAATATTTGGATGTGCTCAAGGTATGCACACCACCACAAATTTTAAGTTTTTCTGATATTACAAAGTTAAAAACTTATATATTAAGTTATTATAAAATGCTAACTATTTTGACAGATTAACTTTTTGGTGCCCTCAAGTGGTGAGACTGGTAACAGTGCAGTCAAAAACTCCCAGCAATAAAACAACCAAAAGTAAAGAAACAATTACAGAGTGATGGAGATGTTTGGGTTATATTAAAATAGTTTAGTAGTACAGCATTTGAGCTATTCACAGCAACTGCAGCAAATCATTTTTCAATCCTGAAGCAGCCAAAGAGTGACCACCTTAATGAAAAATGCCTCTCTCGTAAGTGAAGTCTGAGAGACTTTCATCTTACTTCAGAGTGCTACTGTTGGTGCAGCAGCCTTCTTCTGAAATACATGTTTCTGGCATTGTGTAGATGAAACCGAGTCACCTGAGGTCCACAAGAGTTTGGAAACTAAGCGGCAAAGCCAGGAAGATTGTTGTTCTTTTTTTTTTTTTTTTCATGAAAATAAGTGGTATGTCTTAAAAATCAACTCATGTAAACTCCCTGAGGACCTTTAAAAGAGCACCTAGCTTCTCTCTTCTGGGCTAGAAACTGAGTTAGCCAACCTGATTTGAAAGCCCTCCAGAGCTTGAGGTTTTCATTGCATGGAGATGAGAGGAGTTGCACACTTGAAAGTCTTAGAGCACTATCTGCAGTATTAAAGATTCAGCTCAAGGCCATACTTGATGAGTACCTTTACACTGACATCACTCCCTCTGGGGATATACAAAATAAAGGCAGCCATAAAGACATGAAAATAACTGCCACTGGATGTGCTTTCATTAACTAGCCTGCATCCATCTCATGACTTCTCCACATTCTAACTTTTCTTCACACAAAGTTAAGAGGTCTGCCTCGTCTCTCTGAGCTAAACTCACCATTCTGCTGCAAAAGATCTCTGTCAACACCTATATGCCTGTCTGGGCTCCTCCACATCCTTTCAGGCTTCCTGAGTTCATCAAATACCACCTGTCAGTTTCACCAATCCTGGATCAAAGAAGAACTGTTCATACACAGCCTAATGTGCCTGCAAATGTGTTGTCATGGCTTGTGTTTCCTGATGTGCCTGTGCACAGACTGCCTCACTGCATCCTCACACAATCTCCTACTACCTCTCCTACCCTTGTCTGCAATGGTGTTCTTTCATCCCCCTGAAAGAAGGGATGCCTATGGGTTTCTCTTGACACGAGCCTAAGGTGACATCATGATCTTTCCTAGATCCCCTATACACTGTCTACTGTGAGGCAACAAAGGCTTTGCCAGCAGACTGTATTAAGTCCAAAGGAAGGCTCTGAACAAAACCAGAAAAAAGACCAGCTGCTGATTCAGGAGCAGGTGGAATTTATAGCTACCTCAGATACTGCTCCAGAAGATGCCTTAGAAATGCAAAGCATGTCCTACTTCTGGAACACTGAGTTCCTGCTGCACATTTAGATTAAGTTCTGCAGGACAAGACTTCAAACCCACACTACCGTGTGAATAGTATTAATAGGTACATGCAATGAAGTTAGGCAAACGTATTATTAACAACTTTACAAAGTACCCTGGAAGGTAACTTATGTTATCTGCTTATATATAAAACACATCTCTTTGCCCAAGATCTAAATACAATTCAGCCCAAAACATATTTGGAAATTGTATATGTTATCTTTCAGTTTTTTAGTTTTTATTAAAGTGACCAGTGCTGCTGTTGCTGTGTACTGTCTTTCACCAGAACCTGAGTGTAATAGGATTGCTTCTGCAGATACATCTCCTGGAATGTTGCTCTTTAGGTGACCAAGATTGCTCCAAGGCCTCTTTCATTCAGGTTTTGCTGGTGAGCAAAAAGCTAGGAGCAAGGTGTTCAGAACACTTCTAGTAAAGGAAGTGTGAGGTCTGGCCTATTCAAAACAAGCTTTAAAACCTGCCTCTGGTTTTATTTTGAGGTGAAACTGAGGAAAATGCTCCCAGAATATGTTGATTTATATGTAAAAAACAACATTTGCTTTTTCTGCCATCCTGCTCCCATCTCATCATAGACTAGATAAGCATATTATATCAAGAACTACTTGTAACTGTGTAACAATGGAGTTCCTCTCCAAAATAACAACTACAACGGCTTCTGAAATAGCAAGCATTACAGTTAAAAAAGTTAGAAAGACTTTTTTCTGTTTTGAACAGTAAAAATCCAGTTTAGTGTTCAAGTTTTCCTCAAACAAAATACACTGTTAAAAAATGCATGTGGTTTCAAAATATACATACAATACTTGTGGATCAGTCCATTTAGACAGACAGAGTTCTTCTATTACTTCTTCTTCATCTAAGATCTTCAGAATTGTTTCTTTGAAAACTTTAACATCTGTTTCCAGTTCTGACAAGCTGAAGGAAGAACAGGGAAAAGGTCAAGTAACCCCCAGTGGCATCAGCACCCAAAGGTAATCTCTACAGGAGTTTGCCAGCCAGCACCCTTGCCAGATGGAGTGGCCAGGAAAGACTTTCTTGCAGAGTGGTAAGAGCTCCTTCAAAACATGCTCTACAAGCCACATACTTAGCTGTGACAATCATCTGTCTGGGGACCACTGAGGTACAGACACACACTAAAAGGCATCCAGATGTATTTCTGGATGTATTTGTAAGCTAGAAAATACAAGCACTCTTTGAGCATGTAGCAAGCGCACGTTTGCAGTGTCATGTGAGAGAGGCCAATACAGGAATACACTGTACTAAGTAACCTCAAAACACAGATTTACATAGATTTACAAAGGTTTATATTAAAGGGAACTTTTTCACACTGTTTGATTATCTTAGGTATTATTTTGTCAGATACTATTTAAAAAGTATGACAGTATTTTTGTATTATTCAGAATTTCTTTCCCGTATTTTCCAAATAAGACGCACAACCCAGCATTACAGTAATCAAAGAAATTGGTATCAGATACCATTTTTCTAACACTTGAATGCATGCCATTTTCTATGGTCATTTTCTAGTGCCTTCACAGCTTATTCTTAGTTACCTCTTGCCATTTTGCAGGAGAATGTGTAGTTTACTCCTATCCACAGATAAAAGCTTGGGATCCACTAGGGCTTCCAGTGTGTCAAGGATCTGAGGCTGCAAAGTGTTAAGTCTTCCCTGCAGTTTGCTGATCTAGATAACAACATGATCCTTCATAAGAATTAAAATAATTCATTTAGAATGATTTGGGCAACTGACTCCTGTCTCTCAACACAGAATTCACAGTAATAGGAAGTTAATACAACCTGTTTTCCAATGCTTGGGAAATACTCCCTACAGGGGATACCCCATAAACACAAAGCCAGTGCACAATACAGTATTTAATAAAAAGTGAACTGAAACCCAGTGACAACCACACCAATAAGGCTGATAAAGCTAAAACACTATTATATCTAAATGTTATATTAGAATCAGCAAGCACAGATTCCTAATGATAGCTAGAAATCTTATCTTACTCCTGCTCAAGAGGCCAAAACCTCAGCACTGTTGTGCGATTTTCATTTCAGCTACATCTCTCTAGAAAGGAATTCTGACTTATTTTTTAATTATCCAAATGGTGGTGAAGCCATCATATCCAAATAGCATTTTATTGGAACGGGAATGAAAACACACATACACACAAAACTGTAAAAACTAAAGAAAGAAGGGTCAAAACAAAAAAAAAAGAGAAAGTGCAGAATACATTAAAAAAATATGTACGCGTAAAGATTAAATCATACTGTCCTGTGTAGCAAGAACTTCCCAAACATTTAAAAAGAAATGAGATAGCTCACCCAGTACTGCAGGATTGCTTCTATGGCTCGAAATTCAAAGGGCAGGGAATATGTGACTAGTTGACCTTCCCCAGCCAGCTGAGATGCTAGTTCATTGAGGAGCCAGTGTTCCAAACTTAAATTACGATAATCTAGTATCAGAAGAAACTCTGGTGTTATGACAGCCTTCAAGAACTGAAAAAGACAGTACATGTAAGGAGTTTGAAAAAATAACTTGCTGACAATTTCTCATAACCTCATTTCTTGATTTGGGCTTTGATAAAACCAATCTTGAAAGGTAATTTCAGGTAGGAAAATAACAAAATCTCATGCTAACTATAAAGAGGCTCAGACACAGCACTATTCTGGAGATTGAGAAGAGGCTCCTCACAAGCCTTTACTTCTGTGACAATGGTAGTAATGTTTCTCCTGTGCTCAATCAGGAGAATAGTCACTAATGTGTATAGTTGGTGAACTCTCACTGTGATTGTTAGGGAGAACTCCAAAGAAACATTTACATGCTGGACTGCATGACACAGAAAGCTGCCATTTTCTTGCTGAAGGATGAGACAGGGTTTACACTCAGCTACAGGGAAACCATTACCTCCATTCTCATGATGATCCTGTTGTTCCTGGTTGCAATGCTCATCACATGCTGAAATCTTAAATCTCGAGCCTGAAGACCCAGTTCCTGGTACAATTCTGTTTTCTTCTTTTCTATCAAGAAAATAATTTTAGATTAAGACATTTAGAGGACAAGCACATAAGTTCGGAAATTACATCCATCCTAGTGTGCTACCAAGTTCCACAACAAAACAACCCACCCAGCTATTCTTTAAGGTTTTCCTCCCATTAACTCCTCAATCTAAGTTATTTTCTACAAAATTTAAAAGACTGCATCTTGAATGGAAGAAGTTGACCACGACAATTAATTTCACATCGGAAAAAAGTGACTCCTTTCAGAAAGCACATGTAATCCTACATGGACAGACAAGGCAGGAAAAGTAGCATGCTGGTCAAAGCAAAAAAAGGCAAAGCAAAAATTACCTTCCTGTGAGAGATGGTAAACCGTTATTTTCAAAATATTACTTAAAAATGTACAAGAAGCGCAACAATAAGCTACGAAGGCCCAATGGAAGGCACCAAAACAGAAGAAATGCTGCAACATCCCAAATAAACACAGTGAAGTATCCAAAACATGTTTTTTTTAACAAAGTAGATTTCTAATTGGGATTTCTGTATTGGACAAGGAAAAAACTCAAATAAACCCCAACGAGAACTACAATGAAAACTTACCAAAATAGGTAGTATTTCCCTCTTTGTCAAACTTCATCTGGAGGAATGGGAAAAAAAAAAATCACAGAACCACTATAAAATAAGAAATCAGTTTCTAAAATTATTTGCACTTCCCCAGAAGCCAAATGGAAAACACATTATGAAGAGAAAGCAACTTTTCCACTCTCTATTTACAATTAAGTAAAATAATTACATGAAATGGCCACATTTCACTATGTTTGTGACAAGTGTCATCTGTCTGCATGACCCTGTTCCTACACAAACCTCGTTAAGGTGATTTACAGAGGATCAGACTTAAAACAGACTATTTCTGTTGGAACAAACGTACAATGATCAAAGTCCAGCTGCTTGACCAGGGCTGACCAGAAGTTAAAGCCTGATATTAAGGATGCTGTCCAAATGCTTCAAATGCCGACAGGCTTGGGATATCGATCACCTCCTCAAGAAGCCTGTTCCAGAGTCTGCCTACACTCTTGGTAAAGGATTGCTTCCTAATGTACAGTCTAAGCCTCTCCTGGCACAGCTCTGACCTATTCCTATGCATCATATCAATGGATCTGACAGAGACCAGAAGGGCATCCTACATCTGGGATAAAAAAATCAGCTATTTGCTTTGGAACACTGAAACATTTACAAATAAAACATAAAAAGGAAAGAGTATCATAGATTGTATGGTTAAGCTTTGCGTTCACATCAAGTATTGCCAAGACATGTACTTGCTTGCAACCTGCAATACTTAGCATCTGTCATTCATATTATTCATTTGATGCTGGTATTTCCTACTAAAATTGTTTTCTTAGAAAGACAAGTCTGGATTTACCATGAAGTTTATTGTTTTCCTCATAAACAATGTAGCTTAATCCAACATTACTGACTTTTAAACGGACTTTCCGTGAATGAAGCCTACCTGAGCATGCATTTCAGCTGAGCTGCAATGGAAGTTACATAGCATCTTGTTGCAGAATGACTGCTTTTCGTTATCAACAAGGAGACTACACCTTCCTTCACTGACCCTATTAGCGTGATTTTTCATAATATAATATAATATAATATAATATAATATAATATAA
>VWZN01004600.1:290453-308010 GCA_013396955.1 Regulus satrapa
TATAAAAAAAAAAAAAAAAAAAAAAAAAAACAAACAAAACAACAAAAAAACAACAAAAAAAAAAAAAAACAGATTAACAAAATCCCTACAGTTGCTGCCACACAGTAGCATTAGTGAATGATGTTTGAAACTACACAAGGAGAGACAGAAAAGACCCGATAGAAACATAAAAAAACAAAAAAACAAAACAAAACAAAAAAAAAAACCAAAAAAAAACCTTAACAAAAAACCCCACTCATGTTTACAGTAATTACTCTTACATGAATGAATCAAGAATACACAATTGATAATCTCAGGTCCCTTGATCAAAGGTAGCTACAGTAACACACTGAGAAATCTTTGCTTAAGGAAGGATGACTTCACTTTCATTACTGTATGCCAAGACCACATGGAAGGTATCTTTCAACCTTTCCTTACTTAATGTAACCCAGTGGAATTTTTCCCTTTCCTTTTGTGACTTCTAAGGATTTGCTAAAGCCTTTCCCTTACGTAATCCTTCAGCATCTTGACTGTCTCAAGAATACTGTTGGACAGGACCTGTGTGATCCAAAACTGTACTTTAAACTGATTGTTTAGGGTATTTTTTTGCAATCAGAATTGTGATTGTCTACAGTAGTTTTTGAAGCAAAAGTACTTGATTATGGTACTCTAAGGAGTTTTCGATCTGACAATTGAACAAGTAGATAAATTTGCTATAACATGGGCTTTAAAATTTTCAACTGCATCAGTATTTTGTTTCTTCTAGGGGGTGCATGTGAGCTGAACTACTTGGTATTTATGTGCTTTAAACTGCCAGTGCAGACAGTCTGGCTACTCCAGATTTACAGTTGGGAATAAAGTAGCTGCTATTGCTTAGTCTCATTTCCTTATAAACTGCACAGAGTTATTAAGTGTGATTCTCAGCACTGTGTGCAATAGAATAGGCAGAATTTCATTCTGTGTTAAGAAACTTTATCCTTTTCCATTCCGTCAGTTTTGTTGGTCTTTTCTTCAGCACTAGGACATTCCTGTCTTCATAATTTCATGTTTTGCTGTCACTAAGCATAGCTAGCAAGGCACTGTAACAAGCTGCAAACTCTTTCTGGTTCTGAAATGGCAGAGACTTCATGGCATTCTGGTGCAGAAAAAGTGACCCTGTTTGATGGTACACTATGCCATGGTTCTGCTCTCATCACATTGCCCAACATTATGGTATGTTATGCTCCTTGTGTGACCTCAGGGGATCCTGACACAGGACCTGACAGATGTCCTGTCATACACCAGCCTCTTGTAAGATGAGAGGTCTGATGTTGCTGCATCATAAAGAGATTATGTGTCTCTGCATTCATCTTAATCATGTCAGTGGGTTCAGCAGCTTGTCTCCTTGCTGTTGAGAATGTGATAGGAGATTGCTTACAAAGTGAAACAATAGTGGGAATAAAAGGTCAACCTTGGGAAAGTTAGGAGGAGCAAATTGTCATGGTCCAATACACTGCTGTTATGGACTGAAGTGTCTAACCTTTTCTTAGCTTTTGGTCAGCGGTTGTACTTAGGTGAGATGGAAAACAAATATTTTGTCCACCAATTTTAGGCTGCTTTAAGGCTAGCAGTGCTCTAGTACCATTTAAGGGATATTTTACGGCGATCCATAAAGTAATTGTAACTAGCATGGCCATAGGTAGAGCAACAGTATTTTTAAGTATCAAAAGTGTAAAAATGGGTGCACCAATAAAATATTCAGTGTCTTAGTCCCATGTCAAAGATGTTGTGTAACTACAAATTAGACCTAAGATCGCTAAGTGTGATAGAATCTGGTATAAAATAGCAGATAGTCGACATATCACTACTTGAATGCAGAGCAATGTGAGGGTTATCAATAACTTCGGCTTTTACTCAAAAGCATATTTTTAATTAAAAATAAAAAACCTTTCAGGTTACAGTAGGTAAATGTGAAACAGTATTACTTCAAGGATGGTAAATGCTTGGTTCTTCCGGTTATTAGTTAGAAGGAGACCTGCAGTAAGTGGGGAACTTTAGCTGTTAACCAATAACAGTAGCATGTTTGACTACCCTCACCCTGGAATTGCTCTTTTTGTAATGGTTAACTGATCTGTTGTAAGTCTCAACAGGGGGTAATTTTCCCATCAAAGGAAGTAAGATAAAAGGAAAGAAAATTCTTTCCATCCGGCGCGTTAAAACCCATTTGAAAAGAAAATCATTGCTGCACATTACGCAAATTCACGTAGGCAGGTCTAGTGCATTTTTAGACTGGAGACTATCGGCGAGGAAGAGGCTGTTAAAGGAACTGTGTTTGAATTGAAGGCACTTCTGTTTTACTTTGTCTCAGGAGTTTTACGGCTCCTAGTCCCCAGGGTGTGCCTGACCGCGGAGGGGGCGCTGCGCCGCCTCGGCGTGTCCCCGGCGCTTCCCTCGTGGGAACGGGCGGCGGTCGGGCAGGAGGACGCAGAGCGGGGATTTCTCTCTCTCCCTCCTTCGGTCCCCGTTCCCTCTGGTTCCGCGGCACCCTCTGCCCGCCGCCTCTGGGCACGCCGCCCCTCGCCCTCCTTCCCGCGGTGGCTCCGGGCCGGGCAGGCTCCTGGCAGGCTCCCGCCTGGCCGCCCGCCGGCGAGGCCGAGCACACGCGGGGTAGAGTTTCCCGAGGAAAGCAGGGAGATAAAGGCCCCCGAGGCCGCGGGTGCCCGGCAATCCGTGTCCGTGCTGTGCCGGCTCGAGTGTCACGGCGCTTTTCCGCCTGGCTTGGCGCTCCCCGCGCCGAGCTCCCCCGGCGCCCGGAGCAGCGCGCCGGTTGCCTGGGAGGAGCCGCTGTGCACAGGCCCCGCGGGACTGTGCACAGGCCCCAGCGAGCCGCGATCGCTCCCTGGGGAGGTGTGCCCGTGTGCCCGGCGTGGGCGGTGTCAGGGCCAGAGGGGTTCCCGGGCTGGAGCCTCTCCCGAGCAAACAGGTGCCGGAGGCGCAGCTGAAGGGTTGGGGCTGCGCAGGACCCGCGGAGCCGCTAGCATGAGTAGTCCCGGCACAAAGGCGTCGTGCCTCTCGCAGCCCGCCGTGAAGAGCGTGCTGGTGTATCGCAACGGGGATCCTTTCTTCCCGGGGCGCCGCATTGTCATCCACGAGAAGAAAGTGTCCAACTTTGATGTGTTCCTGAAAGAGGTGACGGGCGGGGTGCAGGCGCCCTTTGGAGCTGTGCGAAACATCTACACTCCCCGGAGTGGGCATCGTGTCCGACAGCTGGAAGAGCTCCAGAGTGGGGAGCAGTACGTGGCTGGTGGCAGGGAGGCCTTCAAGAAACTCAAGTGAGTGGCTGTAGTGTAAGATTTATAGAGAAATTAATATCAGCATATGGGGTTTGGCACTGTGGCAGTGCTTAAGACGACCCCTCACCCTGTTCCCCTTTCTTAGTCATTGCAGAAAGAGAACTTAAAAGCTGTGACCCAGGGCAAAGGGAAAAGAGTGTTAGAGATGAGCCCCAGAAAGGGTATTCATACCATGAGTAACACAGTGACAACTTGACATGACTGTAGTGAAGGAGAGATAGCCCTCTAACCCATACATGCAGGAATGGCATGTTGTTGTGATGTCTGTGCCTAGCTGAAGGGCCACTATCGTATTTGTACTCAGGGGTAATAGGGTGAAAGCAGTAAAAGGTGGACTGTTGACAGTCCTGCCACAAAGTTGATGAGCCTGGGAATTCAATTCCCAATTATTTCTTTCTTGTTTATCTTTTAAAATTCCAAAGTATTCTACCCAGCTATCTGCATCTCCATCACTTCTGTTCCTTTTCAGTACATATGTAGCCTTTAATGTCCCTCTAGTTATTTAAAAAATGGCCATTTACATTCTTTTCCTACCTGGACACCAAGAATTAAGCTGCCAGTTTGTCTGCTTTCTGGTGAGTCACTGGGAGAATTATGTGAAGGAGGTCTGGGCTTTTAGGTGTGTTTCCAGAGTGGCTCTGTGTGGGGTCAGTAACTGTTAGTTCTGTCAGTTAGTTTTATGGTCTCAGTTTACTATTATATCTTTTGCTCTGTCTTTGTGGGCATTTTTTCTACTGTTGTGAATTTATAGAAATAAATCTCAAATTAGCAATCTCTTTCTGGAGATGTTTGAGAATTTATATAATCAACTACCACCTTTACAGCGTCTTCCTCATCTTAGTTCTATAGAGTTGAGGACACTATATTTTTCAGCAGAGCTCAATAGTGGCTCATTATGTTTCAGGATAAAACACTTTGTGTAATGAACAGAATCTCTGTCATCACCCTTACCATTTCTGTCACTAGCTGCTTCTAAAGATTTATGGAAGCTTCTTGCACTTCAGTAGGAAAGCCAGAGGGAAAGATGTATGACAAGCTAAATATAAGGCCTTTTCCAGCAGTGCTTACTCCTTTCCACATCAAATGCAGTGCTCAACTGTAAGAGAGATCTCCTATTTCTTTTTATATTAAATCCTGTAATTCTGTGGATGGCTTAAAATTTTTAGTTATCAGCACATTGTGTTATGCCTCCCTAAATGTGTTTTGTGTTTGATAGACTGCAAGTAAGCAAGTGTTTGGTATAACATGCACTGTTTAGAGAATTTGGCACTCTGGATTTAAATTGCGTGGGGAAATGCATTTTGTCAGTTCACACTTTATGGTCAGAGTTTTATGGTGATACTTTTTCAAACTTTTATGTTGCAACATGCAACAAGGTACCTAGTTATTTAAGACCAACAAGGAGAATATTTAAAGAAAAGCTAACCTGGGAGACTGGGTAAAAGCCAGCCTTTGTAATATGTCCTAGTCCTGTGCTGTAGAGAGGATAAATGGGATGACTTTAGATCCCTTCCATTTCAGAATTGGAGATGTTCACTTACTAGTAT
Organism: Regulus satrapa; assembly: GCA_013396955.1. Classification (NCBI taxonomy): domain Eukaryota; kingdom Metazoa; phylum Chordata; class Aves; order Passeriformes; family Regulidae; genus Regulus; species Regulus satrapa. The sequence goes on from VWZN01004600.1 coordinate 295,312, forward strand.
TTGTTTACATAGTGATGGAAATGTTGGCAGTGCTTTTATGAGCATGAAACACGAGCTGAAGGGCTTAATGTTGAATTTATTCCTAATTGGGTTGTAGACAGAATGGTAATTAGGGAGACATCTTAGCCAGAAAAGTCAGAGGAGAGGAAGGGTTAATTGGAAGGAACAGTTTTCTGGAAGGAAGGAATTAGAGAAAAGTGTGTAAGTTTGTGTAATATGTCCCAGGTCAACAGTTACAGTGTGACAGACCAAAGCATCTGCCTTAAGAGATCTAAATCTGGTCTGATGGCAGTAAGCTTTTTTTTTTTTTTTTTTTTTTTGAGTTTTAAATTTTTTTTCTTAATTTTATTTATGTATGTATTTTCCCCCTGTGATTCTTATTTGGCATATTGATTGTTATGATAAACTGTGCAGGGCTAAACTTTGAAGTGGGGGTTTGTGGCACTGATATGTGGGAGTGTAATGGGGAAAATATTCAAGGAGTTGCAGAAGTTGAAAGTGTCCTTGTTCAGCTTTGAGGAGTGCATTTGCTTCTTCTTAGATGCCACACACTGAGAAGTGAATCTTTTTCTTTTGTTTTAATGGCGAATTCAAGACTAAACTGTGCTCACCTTTAGCACATGAGCCAAACCCTGACTCTTAACATTCTGAGATTGATACTTCCAAGGGCATATATTGTAGATAAACTGCTGAATAATTTTTAAAATAAAATAAAATAATCGGCATTTAGAAATTCTAATTTTAGAAAAAAAAACATATGTAGAAATTTTCTTTAATGGAGGAAATTTTAGTCAATGTTAGTAATTTTTGTAACAAATAACAAGTTTTCCAGCTTGTTTTGTCACTTAGAGGTGTGCTAAGTTAACACACTCGTTTTTGGTGTATATGTGGTAAAGTGTGATGGTATACTGTAGTTGTTGCAGTGAGAATACACATGAAGGCTACACCCCTGTGGAGCCCCAGCTCTCAGCTTCTTGAAAGAAGACTGTCTCTGCTGGGGGTGCTTTCAATTTTTAGCTTTTTTTTTTTTTTTTTTTTTTTTTTTTTTTTTTCCAGCATGCTACTCCTCCATCCTCCTTCCTTTGCCCATTTATTTGTATCTGTGCTCATTCATGGGTGATAGTTGTCCTCTCTCCAGCTGTGTCTTTCTAAACAATGCTGTAGTTTAATCTCTGGCTTGGCTAGCCATGGGTTAGAAGCATTTCTGCTTTCTTAGTATGTGGGAATAGTTTTGTCAAATTTTTGGTCTGACTTTTTTTGAGTGTCATAATCAAAAAAAAAGGCCTTTGCTCTTATTTAGAACTTTTCAGATTTTAAGGTCCTGAAATTTGAAATTTGATGACTGAATGCCCAGACTTCTCTGAAGTGAATTTAAGCCTTTGACTATGTGTTTGCTTTTCTCTGTCACTTTTCCTAGTTCTTGGTGAAGTAATTCATAGGTGCTTAGGAAAAAGAACCACAGTCAGGAGGTGCTGTTATGGTCTGTTGGAACCATTTTGCCTGAGGCACATACTTCTTTTCAGTCTTGCAGGCTGTAAGACTTCTTCCTTTTGGTCTAAAGAGAGCTCATTCCTTTTTGTATGGAGAGCTTGGAAGAGTTGTTATTATTTGTTTTTAAACATGAGGCTTTAAAAAATATTATCCTGTGTTGCTACACTTACCTTTTTCAAAGCATTGGCATGTACTTCAAAGCATGGCCTGGCAGCTTTGCTGTCTTACTGTCCCCTCCCAACGATGCCTTGAAATCCCTGTGACTGTTCTGTGGTGCCTTGATAAATGATTGCTATTCCTTCCAAGAAAGAATGATGCTTTTTCTTTCTCTCTTTGGTTTTTTTCCCCTCTTCTTTTGCACCTTCATTCAATTCACCATGAATTCTTAACTTTGGCTAAGTAGGAAAGTTTCTTCTGAGAAATGAATCTGATCCCAGCTATTAATTACAGAGTGTGACATTACTGAAGGGCTGCCGATGTGTTGTGAGATCTGAGTTTGGGTGAGCCTGCATTGATGCTTGGCTTTAGGTATACCCAACTTCTCAAATAAGGTCTTTTAGTCTGAAACGCCTGGTAAAACATCTTCCCACTGGAAGTGAGATCAGTGAGATCAGAAGGATAACATAGTATTGTCCAAATAGATGAATTTTGTTTGCTTGTCCAGTTGAGGGTTGTATTTTATACATAAAATAATTATTAAGATACTGTTGTTTCATCCAGCCATGAGAAGCGAGTGTTCAGATGTGTCCACATTCTATTGAAACCAAAGTGGTGTAGATCCTTTTAACCTTCAGTTGATGCCCTGAGTTAAATTCGTGTGTGCAGGAGAGCTTCAAATCTGTCAGAGACTTACTGTGAGAAACCAAGAGGCAAGATGCTTATTTTGAAAACCCTGGTGAGGTGATACTGTGCTGAGAGTTCTTGATCTTCCTCACAGCTGTATATGAGCTTCTTTCTGACAAGGAGGTTATTGATGGTCTGTTCTAATCACCAGTGACTGGAAGGTAGGTAGTTGGTTCTCCCGTCTTTTATATTAGTTCAGAGGGCTAGACTGAAGATTTGTATTAAGAGTTAATTAATATTAATAGTTACTTACTTTTTCTGTTATTTTGAAGCATAACAGCATAGTGTTTATATGAAAGATAAAATCTTCATGTATTGAAAAAAGGTATAGAGTATTTTTATTATGTAAACAGATGCTCCTGTAAATAATCAAACCGTTTTCTCTCCATAGCTATTTGGACATTGGAGAAACAAAGAAAAAACCTGCTGAAGTCAATAATGAGGTAGGATGGCTGAAATATTGAAGAAGTAAACCTGCAGTTTATGTTAGTGACATGCCTGCATTTATGCCTGCTTTTTCTAAAATATACATTTATTTTATTTAAATTTACAATAATACCATTATCTACTGGACATATATCTTCAGTGATTATTACTCTGGTTGCTCTAAGCATTGACTCTCTTCTGCTCAGGTTTCTAAATTGCCACATTGAGTTAAAAACTCAGCAAAAAGATCTGTTGTCTTCACTGAATCTGGTTGTAAGCCTAAGGGAGATTTATGCTTGCAGAAAAAAAATGGTAGGAATAAGAATTTTGGGAGTTTTGGACCAGCAAATTTTCTTCAAAACTTGGTTTTCCTATGAAGAAGGGACATTTTTGTTTGAAAAAAATGCCAGTCTAAACTTCTAAATAGTTCTAGTCCATAATATGCCAAGCTCAGTCATTTCTCTTCAAGAGTGCTTACGCTGTAGTCGGAGGAGATAACTGCAAGCTTCAAAAAGCATTACATATGGATTTGTGTAAGATGCACGGCTCTGAATTATTTTTACTATATTATTATGTATGGAGATAGCAGTGACTCCCAACAAATATTTGAATTGCAGCTTCTGCCTCACAAGAAGCATCACTCACTTGTTTTTCAATTTCTTTTGCCTTGTGCTCTCAGGCCACATTTTCAGCACTTCAGCATTTGTATAGCAGGTGTCTCCAGACAGTAGGACACCTTGTACTAGAAAATCCTCAGAATTGCCCTGATGACCTTTACTGTGATACTCAGATACTTATTCAGAAGCTGTGAAATTCAAGAATTTTATAATTGAACATAACTTGTCACCGGTAGTTTTTTGAATAGGCTCACTCAAATTCAAGTTGAAGAGTTGCTATTCTGCTACAACTACCCTGTAAATTTACTCTTGGTTGGATAGTTATCAGTACAATTACAGACTTGCTTTTTAAAGGCTAATTATTTTGCTGCAAATCTTTAGAAGATTTTTGATATAACAGAAAGTCTGTACAGTTGGAGAAGTAGCTGCAGAAGTTGTGAGTTCTTTACTTACAGTTGCATGTTTGATAAAAGAGGCTTTTATTATTTTGTCTGGAATGAGTGTTCATTGTATATTATCTTAACACTTTCAGCCATGTCTTGGGGCTTTGAAGTAACCCAGTATAAACCCTCCATTATCTCAGTTTTTTCCTTCATATTTGACTTAAGTTTGTGGTCTCTGCTGTCTCCCTGTGGAGAGCTTAAATCCTTGTGTTGAATTTAACTTCAACATGATTGATTTATTTGGGAGGGGAGTCATAAAAATGAGATAAAACATGTTGATAGTCTACAAATTTTTATCTGGGCTTACAAATAATGCAACTCTCTTCATGCCCTAATAATTTATTCTTGGGAATGAACTTTCAGGGGACTAGTAACAGAAGTTTTAATGCCTAAAGTAGTTTTTGTTAAAATTATATGAGGTAGCAAGTCTTGGTTTCGCTTTTTTTTTAGATGTTCACTTGGAAGTAAAAACCCTAGATTTGTTGTAGGACCAAGAGAGGCAGCAATATTCCTATCATGCTTAAGTACAAGGATATAAATTCTGATTGCATCAGGGACATGTAATTTGGCATTTTCTTCACTAAAACAATTACAAATATTTCTTTCTGATTTTGGTTAGTGTTCAGGGAGTCAAAGCAAAGAAAACTTCATGCAGCAGCTGTTCACTGTGTGTTTGTATGCAGCTGTATGTTTTCTTTTGTATTAGTTAAACTGCCAAATGCTTTACATCTGTTTTTGGGAGCGTTTTAATGTTGTTCTTCCAAGACAACATTTAAATCTGCAAATAACTGGAAAATGTGTGTTGAACTAGAGTTAAGCAAGAAAAGATTGATGTTCAAGTTACGGTGTAAATCCTCTGGTTGAGCCATCATGTTGTAATAATATGTCTCAAAATTTTAAGTTGTGTTACTGTTAGGCAAAATAGTAAAAATATTTAATCCTGAGCCAAGCTAAAGCTTTTTTACAAACTCTTTCTCAGGTATGTTTCCATCCATCACTTCTTTTGGCAATGGACCTTCTTGTTTTGCAAGAGAGATCCCTTTTGCACCAAAGCTTATGTGCAATTCCAAATACACTTTAAATGATGTGCTTGAGGAATCTAACAATTAATCTCTTGAGAAAATATGGAACAACAGAGCTACCAGTTGTTTATTATAAGCTCAATTGTTTTTAAAAGGTACTGAATGTTATTTTCCAATTATAATGTGGAAAGTATGGACATTTGTATTTCTCTAGGCGGTGTCTGATCTAAATGGTCTCTTCCTCTGCACTCAAAAAGATGAATTTTACTTGCCATTGGGGCTGGGCAAGCTGAAGAAGAATTGACTGAGCTTTTGTCTTTTCAAATCCTGTAGGAAGCTATTTATTTTAAAATCTTTGCTTCAAAACAGTATGTTCTGCTGCAATCTCCATTCTTCTTTGGCTTATGACCAACTGCTCTTTGAACACACTGTAGTAAATGAACTTTGCCATATGATATTGTAACAGCAAAGAATTACAGGTACCCAAGAAATGCAGAAGTATTTTGATATTGAAGAACCAGTTTCTTGCAACTGAGAGGAAAAAGGAGGGTTATACTGTCTGTATGAAACAACATCCGTTGTCAGAAGGCCATAGTAGGCCTGCAGTAAGCTACTCTACTGTTGATACATTTGCCCTTGGTTGATCTTAGGTAGTAAGAACATTGAGGTTTTTTGTCTGCACTTCACTTTTTCTCCTGGACTTCTAGGACAAATTGTGTGGGCAGCTTTGACAAAATTATGTTACATTTTTCCAGTGATAAATAACTTTTTCACTGTTTTACTGAAACCTATTTTATGGTTCCATTACTCCTTTTCGATTGCAGCTTCTTGTTTTATCATTTAGTTTAGGTATGGTCACATTTGTAGGAGTATTTGTCAAATGGAATAACCAATATTTAAAAAAATAATTATTCAGAGTATTAGTAAAGATTCCTCAGAGCTTTTCCTTTACAAATTTCCTGGATATTTGTATCTGCATAAAACTCTAGAACATCTCTCCCTAGTGAAAACACTTACTAACCACAAGGATTTGAATGAATGTCTGAACATTTTTAAAATTTCAAACTTCTGTTTCTGTTCCAGTGCCTGTCAGTTCTCACATTGGTCACATTCTGGATGACACAGACATGGTCTAGGACATGGAGTAAAGTGCTTTTGCTTGCTAGGGAACTTCACAGGACATGTTTGTGCCTGTGATGAAGTGTGACTGCAGGTAGAGCCCATCACTTAGCAGCTGCTGGGGGGTCTTGTGGACCAGACATAGTTGATGGGCAAATCTCAACGTAGGTCAGTTGGCCACTGTGTTCTTGGTGAGGTCCTGGGAAAGATTCCCTGTTGTCCAGTGCTGACAGAAGAGGTGAGCACCATGACAGGGGAGTGTGAGGTAGAAAATACAATGTTTGAGACTTGGTAGATATGAACTTAGCACTGAAATTTTCCCCAAAATCATCTAAGATTATGCTTTAAAAGTATTTTGAAGACTTGCAAATCCTGTGTTTCCCTCTGTTCCGCCATATTTCAAAATTAAATTATTCTAGTATAATTTATGGCAATAGTTTTTCTTCATCCTTGTGGCTTCACAAAGTCACAACTTGTCTCTCAGCAGTAGTGCAATTTGACTTATCTGTAAAAATTAAATTTTAGAAGTTTATGATGTTGGCTTGGTTTCAAAATTTATTTTGGTATATTCATTCTGGATATACCTTGAATCTAACTTAACATGAGTAATTCTTTTTCAAGTACCTTCTAATGAAAAATCACAGTAGTTATAATTATTTTTTATATCAAAACTCATTATTATGTTTGACAACAGACATCTTTAATCATAAGAAAAATCTTGTCATTTTTCAGTTATCGGGCTCTTGATTCACTTTATCTGTCAGTTAGAAATGGTTCACGGATATTATCTCTGTACAGAAGATAGTTTTGTAAAAGGAACTGAATAGATAGTAGAAATTATCCCAGGCTGTGCAAATAACAGCCTCTTGATGTCAAAACAATGTAACTAGGTAAGATATTCTTTCCAGCTTCTTTCCTAAGGATTAAAAAACATAAAACATTATTTGTGCTACCCAAAATTGCTAAACACAAAATACTGTATGGCTGGTAAGAAGTTTTGTATAAAGGGCCACTTAATATTCCTTTGCCAGAATGCAAAACTGAACCCTTTTGCTAATTCCATATCTGACTCACTTGATTTCTTCTATTGCTGGTGTCACAGACTGGGCAAGAATTTTCTTATTTTCTCATGCTAAGTTAATTAGTAATTCTGCTGTAAGTGTATTTTAAGAAATATGACTATTAACATGCAAAATTGAAAAAAAAAGTGATACTTGTCTTTAATCTCTTGAGCAATATCTTTAATAGTTAAATGTGCTATGCCATTGTTTGGTATTTAGTATCCTGGTAACATAATTAGCACAAGACATACAAAACAAATATTCTTCCTGCGTGATCACAGCCTAATACCAGGAGGAATCAGAGAAAAGCTGCCCAAACATCCAGTTACAAGATAAGCTGTGCCCTTTTTTTCCTTATTTGGAAACTATGGATGTGTAACATTTCTCTTTATATATTTATATATTACCTGAACTATTCAGTTTCAAATATTTTGATTAGTATCTTGCTTGCAAATGGATTTATTGAATTTTTGAGCAGCAGAAAGACTTTGGTTCATGCTACTGGAGAATTCCATGGTCTGTATTGAGTTTGATCTGAAACTTGAAAGTTGTTATCTTCCTTGATTAGCACCTGCCTTGTTCAGTAAGGTAGCTGGCCTGTGAGGAGGCTGGGAGTGAGTGAAAAGGTGTCAGTACTAAAGCTTTTAATGAAGCATGTGCTAGTCTCATTAATAATTTGTTGCTGTATATTAAATTGACTTATTTGAAACATTAAGAACTTTTCTCTTGGATTAAAAATTGTGAAGAAAAAATAATTTTTTGGGGGGTGGTGTTTGTTTTTTCCTTCATCTTTTGACTGTTCCTAGCCTGAGGTTCTTCTGATAAGCTATAAAGAGACTGATAAGAGACTTCCTTTTGGTTTAATTAGTCTAAGGAATTTGGGCAAAATACACAAAATCTGAGAGGCATGACCAGTCAGAATCAGAATTGTGCCTATCATGTAGATGTTAGAAAATAATATCAGGATCTATTTTGCTTGAATAAACTCTGTGTTATTGATGACATCATTGTGCAGTGTGGGTACAGCATCATGAAACTCAGAGGAAGAATGGGATGTATTCTTGGGATCCAGAGGGAGCAAAGACATGCTCTATTTTGGAGCACCTTGCAGGCGAACAGGTTGGCTTTAAATTCACTGGGAATTTTGTAGGAGCTTTGCAGTCTAGAAGGCTCCCTTAGTCACTGTACAACTGTCTGCTATGGAATACCTCATTTCCAGTTTATCCATGTTTTATGTGGGCTGAGAAGTTTGTGTGCAGTTGTGATCTTGTAGCATATTGCACAGTTAATAGCAGTTTGAGTGTTGCTTTATATCCACACCAGTAGACAAGTTCATAGTCTCTGGCTCAAGGCTGTTTTATACTATCCAGACTACCTCTAGAAGTGCAGATTAGCCAGGGGAATGTGGGTTATCCAGGTTAGCCACTGTATAGGATAACTGAAATGGTTTTGTACTAGGCAAATGCCTCAGTGAGTTTGACTCTGCAACTTTAGTTCATGTGTAAAAAATGCCCATTAAAAAAAGAAAGTCATGTTTCTATGAAATAGATAACATGTTTCCTGTGCTGTAATTGCTTTAGAAAACCTACTGTTCTAGTTTGGTTTTGATCACTGAACCTTGAACATTCCTTTCTTTCACATCACAGGATGGTGATGGTGTGTATCAATGGGGTTTTGGTTCTTTTGACCCCACTTCTACACCAGGGAAACGTAAATATTTTTTCTCAATTTTCCTGGGCACACTGATTAACAAACAGGCCATTATAACAAACTGGCAAGGCCGTGGCTCATTGCATGAGCTGATAAATTTGGAATGTGACATTGTGTTGAAATATTTAAAGCTTCAAGACATTAGTTATAAAGTGACGTAATGAATGAGATGTTCGTAGCAGCCAGGACTACATCAGTAGCAGTAAGAAAGGCCAGCTTTTAAAACCATACCAATTAAAGCAGCACAGGGCATCTGGTTCAGATTATATTACATTACATTTTTTGCTCTCTTTTTGAGCAAGAATATTTTTTTGACTCTTGCTTTGTTGCTGTTCAGTGTAGTGGACATTTTACATTTACACAAACATTTACCAGGCTTTGTAAATGTTATCCTGTAAATCATGTAGCTGTTTCATTACCCCCTTTGATGAGGGGAACACTCCTGGTAAGGAAAGGAAATAAATCAGTTAGTAATACCATTTCTTAGCTATAGGTAACTGTTGTATATATTCATTGTGGCACTGTGAAAGTGCTGCCAGACCTCTGTATCTAGTATATGTCTAATTAATGAACATTAAAAGGAAAATAAAAGCTAAGAATGGCACATTTCTACTTAACCTATTCTCAAGTGCATAAAAATCACCTTTTTAGAAATTGAGTATGTAGACTGGTGTGTTCAGAGGCCAGTTAAAATACTAATTCATGAACTGTATCCTTTTCTTATGTACAAGGATTGACTCTGTAAAGTGTCATGTGCCTCCTGCAAGTCCCAAGTAGCTAAAAGGAGGTTGGCTTGTTTTCAGAATCTGTCCCATTTTCCAGTCTATATTTTTATAGTAAGTGTTGAGAAGTATAGTGCAGCATTCGTAGAAGCAAGAACTCTATACATGGAGATCAACCAATAGGTTCACACCAGGCAAAACAAACTTAATTTTGATACATCTGCATGTTAGAGATTATGTTTATTACCTTTTACTCTTAGCATGGGTCTGAAGAAAGAAGCAGAAACCATTATTTTTTTATTTGTGTACTTCAAATCAATGTGTGCCATGCTCAGGCTCCTTGCATGAATAGCCATTCTTAATGGTGATTTCTGTTTAATGCTACGTATGTCACATTCTCTTCCCAATGTAAAACTTCCTGGAATTAAAGAGATTGCATAAGCAGGCCCATCCATAGTGTTCTATAAAAGAGTGGCTAGGTTTTAGTTATTTAATGAGTTTGACTGTGCATCTTTTGTCAATGTGTATTAAGATACCTATTTTATAAAAAACAACCAAACATGTTTCTATGAAACAGATGTTTCCTGTGCCATAATAGCTTAAGAAAACTTACTGTTCTAATTTGTTTTTATGTAGTCAGTTGAACATAAAAGTAACAGAATTTTTTAAAAATGAAAATTATATTAAAGTATGTGTATATTTATGTACACACACACACATTAGATTCAAGTCTACATGTGGATATGCACAGACTAATCCAAAATAATTTTCTTATGAAAACAAATCAGTATGGCTGAGGTAATGGTTTAGCTGCTGGTCATTTAGCCTTGTTTTTGGTTTTTTTCCCAACAACCAACCCTTGAAGATGTAAGTACCCAAAGTAGATTGAGCAATGTATTGTACGTGTTTCTTAAGTGTTATGTTTGTGTTTATTGAATTTTTAAATATTTAGAATATAGCTACATTTAGCATATATTATAAGTGGAAAATATATAGGATGTTGTTTAAAACAAACAGCTGTGTGGGTATGGATTTTACTACCTTGTTTCAGTTGGATGCTGATGTGCTCTGTGTTTGTATTTACAAAGGGCTGTTAGGAGACACATGGAGCTAATCACAAATTCAACCCCAGTGTATTTTGACCGAAGATGAAAGCTGGACTCCAAGAGACTCTGTAAAATGTGTTCTGAGATTCTGGTGTTTACAGAGTCCTCAAACACAGTAGAGTGATTCCCATTCCCCAAATCTAACCTGTGCTGGGTTTAGCTGTTCTGTTTTTCCCAGACTTTGCAAAGTCATTTCACAGATGGTAACTTCTCTCTGAAGTAAGTAAAATCCATAATGCTATAAGAGGCTCAGTGTGAAATAACTTTAATTTTTTTTTTTTTTTGGTAAAGAATAGAAAAATAAAAAATAGGATGTTTTTGAGTATCTGTGATCCCTTGGTGTATTTCCAATTGTGTGTAGCTCTTGTTGCCTTGCAAGTTCTCATTGGATTGATTGCTTCCAGCTTGCATAAAGTTTTCTCTGAGTTTCTCCTTCCTCACATGGACACTTTGTGCTGCTGCTGTATGTTGTTGTGTAGTACCTCAGATAAATGTCTTATCACAAATTATGAATTGTTGGCAACATTTGTCAATAGGAAATGGAAGCTGTCCTTAAATGGGTCTTTTTAAACAAACTGAAAAAGTACAAAATTTAAAGATAAAATCATAATGGGGTCAGACCACTGAATAACGTAAATCTGCTTGCAGTTGCTGACGTAAATGGGAAAGTGGTGATTTACATCATCAGAGAATATGGCTGGTGAAATGAAAAGAAAATAAAGGGTTAGTGGGCTAGAAATGCTGGTCTCTTAATGTAAGCACAAACTTTCACCCCAGACCACTTTGTTGTTAATATGTAACTCTGCAGTGCCAGAGGGGTCAGGCAATTCCAGACACTGCAACACTGTGGTGCTGCGTGCAAACATAATAGGAGCAGAACTATGTATTCTTTAATTAAATCCTGGACCAGTTCTGCTGCTAGGATGGTTTAGTGGAACTCCATATACTTCAAAGGAATTAAATTGGTTTACTGTGGCTGAACCACAGTCTTTAACTAATGTATACTTCCGTGTTTTGAAGTTAGGTGCCTTACTTTTCACGACGATAAAGTTTGACATCAATCAGACAGAAATTATCCTAAACTCTACAAACAGAATAGTCAGATTAATGAGAATAAAGGCCTATAGTATAGAAGTGATAGTTTTTTCTTTCTTTTTTCATCACAGTGTAATGTGATTTTTATAAAACATGGCTTCAGAGCATGCTTCCATGCACTTATTTTTGTAGTGTCACCTTATTAAATGTATTATTGCATATATGCTCTCTCTTTGTTTTTGTTTTTTTTTTTTCCTTCTAATATAGAGGGTACATTGATTAGAAAGGTTTAGAAAAAAAATTGCGAAATGCAAGTTCATATTTTGTTTCGGTTTAGGCCATTTTTATGTAGAAGAGACAACTATTTAGTGTTTGCACAAACTGCTCCCATGTTATAATCTCCTGCAGTTTGCTTGTTTAATAACAAACCTCACTTCTAAGGCTGCAGAAGGCTGCCAGAAATATGAATGATCCTCAGAGACCAATCCAAACTTCCAAGCTGATGCTTCAGCATCTATTATGGGCAAGAATACAGTCCTTCAAATAATAAATGACTCCTAACATCTGTCAGGTTATTGTTTTCTCCAGGGTCTGGTGACTGAGCTACCTGCAGTCATTTGATGGCCTTCTGAGGAGCCTACACTAAAACCAATGGTTTTATTAGCCTGCAGGAACAGCTAAGTAATAGGGCACACCTGGTGCTACCCTTAAGGGTTCCTTTATGCATAGTGAATGCTTTCTAGCTCTTCCTGTAAGGTGTGGAGCATCAGAGCTTGAGTGTTGCAGACTGCATCAGAGAACTCAGTTTGGTAGACTGTTTGGAGAGACTGTGGGAGAGCTTGAGCAGCATACGTGAGCATCAGGAATGGATGTGGAATCAACTTTTCTGACTATTTATGTATTGAATATTTTCTAGGAGATTGTCCTGACAACCTACCAGCTACAAAAAAAGGTGTAAGCGCATCCAAGATTCAGTAACTCCTATTTTCTGTGGAAGCTGTGTTTGGAGCCTAAACATTAGGACCTGATTCTATGGAAGTAAATCAGTATTGTCTTAGCCTCCAGTAGCATAACCTTTAGAAAATTACCTTCCCCCCCCCCCTC
>VWZN01004600.1:308075-366151 GCA_013396955.1 Regulus satrapa
TTACACTGAGAAAATAACCTTTTAATGGCTGACAGCAGCAATAGAAATATTTTCAGATGATGCAGTTAATGGTGTGGTTTTTTTTCAGTAAATTTTCATTTTAAATTTTGACATAAATGACCAGTTATGCTTTGAAGAATATATTTCAAATGTTTCTGCAAGAATGGCTGAGCTTCTAAGTTGTTTGGCAGTTCTCAAAAAATGTCTTTGCCTCCCCTAATGAGCTGTATTGTAACAACCTCTTACTCTCTTTCCAAGCCTGTAGTAGTAGGTGTGAATCTTTTACCTGATTCAGATCACATTGGAACTAACAGCAATACGGTGAACTGCAGTTACCTTAGGCATTAGTGCATAGCTTATGTACAGCCTACTAAAAAAATTCTCTTTGTATGAGGCCAAAACAAACATGCATCTGCAAAATAGATCTTAAGGAGTAAATGAAATGGCTAGTGAATTGCTTGTGTAAAGGGAACATCCCCAGCCATGCCAGGAGTCTGCTTCCTAGTATGGTCTGCAAGCAATGCTGGCACAATGCAGTAGTAACATATTCCTTGCTGTCTCTTCTCTTGTAGATGTCTCTGGCCAAAATATTCCTTTGCACTGAGCTTCAAATCGTCATGCCCTTCTGGGGCCTATTGTTTCTATTTAGTCTTTTTAGTCTATGTAGCTGTGCAAAGGCTGTTTCTGCCTTTCTCCATCCATAACCAGTGTGGAATTTTATGTCCTCTGAGTCTCTCAAAAAAAGAGATCTTTGACAGGGCTGCACACCTCACAAAGGCCTTTGAAAAATGCAAAAAGTTGAAGTGAGGTGAATTCTGAATAAATATGCTTCTTTTTCAGCAAACATTGAAAACAGATTTTCTTCAACAGATTTACCTGTTGTTTTATTTTACTTGAAATGATTGTACACTAAACAGTGACAGTATTGCTTTTGTTTCGTTGGTCCCTTTACTCCTAAGTTTTTTGTCTCATCTCCATAATTTATGTGCTTGTTGGATGATTTGCTGTGTGGCATTCTTTGACATATGTGGGAAGTCAGATTTGATTATTTTATTAATTATGTTTAGCCCATTTGGAATATCTACTAGGTTGGGCACCTTTCTTTTCAGTGTATGCAAGAGAAAGGTCTGGAAAGCATTCCAGTCATTACTAAATGAGTTTGTGTGAAAATCCAAGCAAAGACTAAAAGGACTGGAGTTCAGACCATTTCCCACAAATTAAATGAGAAGTGCTGGTTAAGTTAATACAGATAAAACTGCTACATGTCATGTCATTAGACTGCTCTACACAGTGACTGGAAAATTGCCAGTTTAAATAAACTTTGTACGTCTATTTGAAAACATGTCTCTCTGCATGCTGGCTATTTAATCCTTTAAGTCTTTATGGTATTCTTTGTTTTGAAATGCAGCCAACTTGTACTATAACTTTTAAATGTTTGTTTGGGTTTAACACCTTATTTTGATTTGTTAATGATGAAGAATTTGAAAAAAACTTCCTAATGATTTTGGAGTTTGGGTTTATCCTTTTCATTTTTTTAACTTTCTGTTCAGAACAACAACATTAATGTTGATCTCAGTGCAGCGTCTGTTCAAAAGAGTACAGGGAATAATGCTGGAAATTAAGTAGCCTATGCATTATTCTGAATGCTAAAAATCTCCAGTTTGTCTCACTTTGAAAATGAGCACTCTGAAATGAGCAAAATATTCAGGAACCTTTATAAATTACTGATGGATTTCAATTAAAGGCCTGTACAAGACCAAAAATAGTTATTATAGTAGCAGAAAGATCTAGCAATGGCATTATTGTTAAAAAGAGAAGATAGGTAAATTGCCTGCACCATGGTTATAAGCAATAATGACTAAGCAAGAACAGCATTTGAGAGAATTTATTTGGGTCTGTAGAAGAACCAAAGATGTCCCTGCAATTCTGTCTTCTCAATGCAAACCATGTGTTGTGCCGTGGTGCACTGTGGTATGCTGTGCTGTGGTTGTTATTAGTCACACACATAAACCTACAGCAGTAATTATGTGTGCTGTGTAAAAGGTGAAACTGAAACGGAATAAAATGCACGCTTTAAAGACGTACTGTCCCACTTGCTGATGATGGTCAGGGTAATCTTTTTCTGACTGTGAAGACTGCATAATTTCTAATTCTTCTTTTGTTCTTGAAGGTCAAGCCAGTTACTCACAGTAGGATCACTGTGTCAGCACGTTTTCGAAAGCCTCTCCAGGAGCCCTACACTATTTTGTAAGTAGAATTTTCGCTTAGTGGATTGCCATTTCAGGGATGGTGGTGGTAGTGTGTTCACTTCCAGATGAGCTTATTTAAAAGGCTCCTCCAAGTTATTTTTGTTTGCTTTATTTCAGCCTGATTGCTAATGGAGACACTATTAGTCCTGCAGTGCGCCTCCTCATTCCCAGGAAAACACTGAATCACTGGGATCATATTCTTGAAATGGTTACGGGAAAAGTTACCCTCAGAAGTGGAGCTGTTCACAGGTATAAGGAAGCCAAATATTTGTAAAATACATTTTATATGCCAAGATATGTTTCTAAAACTCCATAGGTAGATAAAGTCATTCATATTTTATGGGATTATTCCTATTTTATGAAAAGTTTTACTGTGAGAAAATTAAAATACATCAAAAAGCCACAAAGTGGAAATATGTTGACTCCAAGTAACCTACAGGTTTCACTTCAACTGCTGTTTAAAAAAGAATAACTGCAATTTGCTTAAACTGTTATTTTAAAATTAATATTTATTAATTAGTTATTTAATGAGGGTGCCTGTATTAATACAATAATAGTGCAATATACTTAGTAATAATAATTAAATTACATATCAAATTAAATGAGCATGGTAAAGTTGGTGAAGATGCTTGGAGTATGAGATGCATGTTATATGTGTTACTTTTTAATTTTGGTATTTCTTTTAATTCACTGGGGAAAGCAATTTAAAGGAAAATATAGATTCTTTGGGGTTTGTATACCTGGGCCAATATGTGCTTCATATTCGGCTCTCAGCCTCTTAATAAAAGCCAAGTCCCAAGTTGTAGTTGAGGTTTGCCAGTTCCAGTATCTCATCTGGTCTAAGTTGTTGAAGTACCTGAGAAATATGAGGTGACCTCTTGGATAGGTAGGTTTCAATTCCTTAAGGCTTTTACAGTGAAAAATAAGTTACCTAAAATGACATTCGGTAGTTTTTACAAGTTTTAGAGCAAAATTATAGATGTGATGTTGATGAGGAATGCTGCAGTATGGGTGGGCTGTCAAGGTGTGCAAGCAAATTACCAACATTCCACTGTTGCCCCATGCAGAGCACATTACAGGAATTTCTTCATCAGGTGGGAAAGGACCTTTTGTGGAAAATCATTATTCAGAGCCCATGCAGTGTTTGAGGCTAAGCTTGCAAAAACTTTCTCAAAACAGTGAAGATAAGGTAGTCTTTTAGTTCTACTTGCTTTCCCATTTGATAAGGGTGAGAGGAGATTAAGGTAATGCTGTTGAATATTAGCTTTCATCAGGTTTTTCCTCTCAGCCCTGCATTTCTTTGCTCCTATTAGCTGACTACTTAGTACTTTCACTTGTAGTAAAGTAAACCAGCATGTTTTGAAGCTTTCTGAATCTGTTTCTCAGCTAGTGTAATTCAGAAGTGAACAGAGCAAGAAAAGACATTTACAACATACCAATTCTTTCTGCTCTCAGGTTTTTTAGCAATTTAAAAATCTTTCACGTTTTATTCTCATTACTTGGTGCCACTCTGGTGAAATTGAATGTTGTACATGAAAGCATTCAATATATAACTAACATTCCTTTTGAGACATTTCCTTCAGTGCTCATCTTTAATCCTTCAAAAAGAAGGTAATGTATATGACATTTTAAATTATTTAGTGTTTTCCCCTTGCTGGTTTCCCATTAACTCAGTTTTAATTTTATTTTCCTTAAAATATTAGAAATACATATTCAATCTGTTACTAAAGTGATCATAGTAATAAGTTACACATTACTTGCTGAGGTTTATTGAAACTATGTTACCATTAGGGGAGATCTAATAAGACCACTGATGCTGGGAAGATATAATTTCTCATTAAAGAAGAATAAGTGGGCTTACAAGAACCTGCATTATGTTCATGGCTGCTTTTTCTTTGCCGTGTTACTAAAAGACTTTAAAAGCTACTGAGTCTTACAGTTTCACATGGGGCTTTTAAAAAAGAAAATTATTGATCACCCTGATCAGAATAGGGATTCAAGCAAGAAATATGAGAGGGGAGATGATGGGAACACAGCTTTTCTGCTTGCCAGATTGTTGATGGGGAAGGGGTGCAGCAATCTCATGGGGCAGGTATTGGGTGCATCAGCAGCTGGGAATCTGGGGATATTGTCCCAGAAATTGTGTCTTTGCTGTCTCCTTTTGTCAGCCTGTATACTTGCTTTCTTTTGGCTGTCAGTTTTTTGCTTGGATTCAGGAGAGAGAATGGAAGTCCACTGGTGTCTCACAAGGCAAACCTAGGTCATCCTCAGAAGAAATGACCATAAAGACATTTTTATTACATAATACAAGCCAGAGAGAACCCAGCTGGTCTGTGAATGGCTGTGGCAAACCATGTGAGTGAAAATTGTGGCTTCAAAATTCAGAAATTGGAAAAAAGTAGTTTCAGAAATTAGTGTCAACAAACTTGTGTGTGCTTATTAAGTCAGTTAGTTATTTGTTGAAGATCCTTTTTTTTTAATGCATTTTTGATGTCACTTTCATCTTCAGAGAATGATTACGTTTGATTCTGCTATTGTGATTATTATTTTCAGGGTAAAAAATGCAATTAAAGATTGCCAGATAATCTATAACATTTTTGGAGTTATATTAAACAAACAACCTCTGTGCTTTAAATATAACATTAAAGCACAAGCAAAATGTAAGATCAAAACCAAAAACACCCCAATTATTTTGTATGTAGCCCTCTATATCTGCAGCCCCATACAAATAGATAAACAATTCTTAAGCTGTGGTACACTGATTTATTGTTTTTTCCCCTGAGTTCCCCAAGTGAAGTGCAATCTAGCAGAACACAGTGAGATTAATTCAGAAATCAGCTTCCTGCTGGTTTTCTAATAGCCTGTTTTATTTTCATTGTTTGTGAGTAACTGATGTTGACTCTGTGGTAGTGAAACATAAATTGCTCTTTGAGTTGCTGGCATGCCTGTGGAATGTTTGTACTATGAAATAAATATGAGTAATACAAATGAGGTACTCCAGATTTAGCATAACTCTTCCCAAGGAAGCAGCAATGTGATCTAGATTTAAAATTGCTGCAATTTCACCTTTCAGAATTTTCAGTCTTTGAAACGTGTTCCCATGTGGCAGGAGACACACAGAAAGTTAGGGTACTTTCACAAGGGTAGTACTGGAAAGATGTGGGCCTGCTGGAACAAGTGCAGCAAAGGGCCACAAGCAAAGAGAGGAAGGGCTTGAAGATACTTCTCATGTGAGGAGAGCTGGGACACTGCAACCTGAGGAAGAGAAGGCCCAGGGTGATCTTTTAAATGTGTGTATATACCTGGTGGGAATGAGTGAAGAAGACAGAGCCAGGCTCTTCTCAGTTGTGTGCAGTGATACGACAAGGGGCAATGGGCACAACAATAAATAAGGAATTTTCACTTGAACAGAAGAAAAAAGAAATTCACCGTAATGGTCATCTTATACTGGAACATGTTGCCCAGAGAGGCAGTGGAGTCTCCATCCTTACTGGTGTTCAAAACATACCTAGAGACAGTCCTGAACGACCTACTCTAGTTGCTCTTGCTCTGCAAGGCATGACTGGACTATGTGGTCCCCAGAGATCTTGTTCAACCTCAGATATTCTGTGATTCCTGTTTCAGTAAAGGGCATGATTTTCTTCTGTGTTTATTCAAGGTTATGTCACCATATGTATAAATTTTAAAAGCTCTTTCTCTATCAAACTGAAAATTTTTCACATTATATGTCAAAGGGGTGCTCAAGGTAGCCTTTTGATATTCTTCCCCAAATGTTCATTGTGGGGTTGTGTATGTATTTTTTTATCTCCTTGCATTGTGTTGAAATTTATGACTAGAATTTTGTACATCATATAGCTCCTGTAGAAGTCTTCTAGAAAGGCAGTTAAGGTAGCCATTCAATATTCCTGCATTTAAGACTTAAATGAAAGCTGTTTTTGTTGACTTTTAAATTCACTATAAATATTGTTGAGTTTCAAACTATGCTTTGTAGGAAAGAGCTAATTTATTATTGAATGTTCCCTCCTTACTGACTGTTTTAACCATGCTAAAATAAAATCACAAACTTGATAAGGAAGTAGATTCCCTCCACCAGTCTCTGATGCATTTCTTTCTTCTCAAAAATAAGTCATTATGGTAAAAATCCACCTGGTGTAATAGACATAGTCATTATTGGTAGGTGCCCAAGGTACATAGCTTCTTGTTTTGTTTGTTGGAGTACTGTATTTCCTGTTAATCTCACCAGGATCCAGCCTTCTGATCTAGACAATATACCAACAGAAATACAATATTATTGGCATGGTCTGTGGTAGGTGGACAGAGCTTTCAGTCATGAAAGCTCTGTTCTTCCCAGGTTACTACATAATTCCCTGAGCACAGATAGAAGGTAGAACTCGGTATGAGAAGGGGTCAGGAACTCATGGAATAGATTCCTTCCACGGTAACAGGGAAAAGTATTGAAAACCTTAAAAGTATAAAGTTATTTATTGCTTTCTAGAAATTATAAGAGTATTTAATCTATTATGGCACTTCAGACTTAGTTTTATATAAACTGTGATTTAAGTAGTTGTTTTGCTCTTTATTCTTGGTGTTTTGTTGGTTTGTGTTTCTTTGTATTTAAATTTGTTTGTTTGTATTTGTTTTTGTTTTGTTTTGTTTTAATGTAGCTCTTGATCATTATATTGTGTCTACTTTGTTTGGTTTCATATCTGGAAAATTCAACATATGAGTGAGTTTAGATTAACATAGCTTTCAGTGCTCTTAATGCACCCAGCTCAAGGTTTGTTATAATAAGCATTTTCATATTTTTCAGACTCTACACTTTAGATGGAAAACTTGTTCAGAATGGGTCAGAGTTGGAGAATGGGCAAATTTATGTTGCAGTAGGTAGAGAAAAGTTTAAGAAATTGCCATATGGTGATCTGCTGTCCAAATCTACAACAAGAAGGACACAGTTCTCGAGGTGTGTGATACAATTCTGTGTTTGTGTGTGTCAATTTGTTTACAAAGCGTCACCAGTAAATTACAAAATTATTATTCCAATAATGATGTATGGGTTAGTACGGATGCAAAACTTAATTGGCAGCTTCTGAGAAAGTTGAGATAAAAAATAACAAAAGCAGAAATGGAAATTCAGATGACCAATTCATCTGATAAGCATTCCCTTGATCATGTGTCACAAAATTAGCATCAGAAAAAATTTAATCCAAGTTAAAGTAATCCTTTTTTTTTTTTGTGCAGCTGAATGAGATTAGGTGCAGTTATTGCAGTTTAGGTCTACTCTTGATTAGCAGTATTTTGTGAAATATGCACTCCCTTAAAGTTGTTTTTTGTTTGACTATTTTTTGTAGGCTGGAACAATCACACAATAGAGTCCTAAATTGGGTTTGTAAAGAGAAACTTGTGCGTTTTGTACTTTTAAAAAACATGAAAATTTTGAACCATTTAATTGAAATAAATAGAAAGAAATGGAAAGCGTAAGGATCATTTGCATAGGAATTCACTGGATACTGCTCTGCAAGGTTTTGGTATATAAAGTATGCATTGTGGGGTAATGCACTTTTTTGAAAAAGTTAATGATTATGCATTTAAACATAGTCTAGTGAACAGAAAGAGTGAAGCTTAGTGAAAACATGCAGTGAAAAGAACCACCTCTGTTGCCATAGCAATCTTGATGTTATCTGCCTTGATTATAGATACATAGTGTCTGTGCCAGTGACAATGTATACAAGTCTAAGATATTACTCTTTTCTGCAGTTGCAAAACCTCTGTACTACCTCCAATTGTGGGATCTCGAAAGTCAAAAGGCAGTGTAAGTATCAAATTCTGAATTCAGCTAAATTCTGGCAGATGGAAGGTCCCTCTCCTTTGGGTCTTCTGAAGAGAAAAAAATCCACAGCCCCCTGGTGGCATGCTTATTAAAGCTTGATCAATCTGTAGCTATTTGCAGTGTCATTTAGACAGAAGAAATCTGGGAAAATATTATTATGCAAAGGGCTGATTTGTTTTTTATAAAAGCTTCCACAGCAAAGATCAGCTGCTGGCTTGAGGTCTTTCCTATAAACCTTATAGTATATCATTATGTAGTTATTTATTTATTTAAATTTTATACCTAAAGGAAAACCATAGAACCTTTTACCAAATATTTTGCAGAAAATTGTGTTTCTGAATGCTGAGTGTGAAAAAGGCAGAAAGCTGCTTGCAGTCTGATATGTTTTATTCTAGGAAACCATTACATACAGGGCTTGATTCCTTCACTGCTCTATGTCCTGTATAGCTATTTATATGTGTACAAAATGAGTCATAGAATCATTAAAGTTAAAAAAGATCCCTAAGGTCATCAAATCCAACCTCTGACATACGACCACTGTATCAATTAACCATACCACAAACCGCCATGTCCAGTTGTTTCTTAAACACTTCCAGGAATGGTGACTCCACCACTTCCCTGGGCAGCCTGATCTAATGCTTAATCACTATTTCAGTGAAGGAATTCTTCCTCATGTCCAATCTGAACTGCCCTGGCATAGCTTGAGGCTGTTTCCTTTTGTCCTGTTGCTTGTTGACTGTGAGAAGAACCTAACCCCACCTTGCTATAAGAAGAGTCCTACGTGGATTTAAAACAGTGCCGAAGCAGAATATAAGTATCTGTTTTCACCAGTTCTCCACAAGTGCAGTACACTAAACAAGTACAGTAGACACTGTACATGACAGCAGGGAATCAGGCTCACAGTCTGTCATTCTGTCATTATAATTGTGGTAGTTGATCATGTTCATTCACTGTTTACAAAACAAAACAAAGTCTCTGGAGCCACTAAAAAGAACTAATCAATAAAATAAACAAGTTCCTGTTCCATTCTATTGAATGTGCTACTGCCCCATGAAGACTATTATTCTCTTCCAGCTTCTTTTGACAGTTAGTCAGGTCATAGTGCCCAGGCCTTATTTACAAAGACAGTGATTTGTTAACAAGTCATATTAATGTGTTATATCTTGTGACTGTCCACATATATGGATGAGAGATAGCTGCATATAATATGCATTCATGCATAGATTCATCTAGCCATTCTTTTCATTAAATGAAACATTGTCTTTTTAATAATAAATATGTGATTTTTCTCCTGGGTTGAGAATTTAATTAGTCAAGTCATACAGTAAATTGACAAGATAGCTATACTTTTCTGGATAATTTAAGATGTAACTTAAATGTACTAATTGTGAATTATTATGCTTTTTTAACACCTGATACCAGTCCTTAATTAAATTTTTAAAATAAACTTTTAAATTTGCATCACTGATAATTACAGCTTCTTCTTTTCAGGGAAATGATTGGCAATCTAAATCTACCATTGGATCCAGTGACCAGGGAGAAAACAGTTCCTCACCGCAGCTTCCCAAAAGGAAAGACAAAAAAAGCCAGAATTCAGAGAATTCTGTGTCCAGACGACACTTTTCTAACCACTCTACAAAAGTAAAACAGACAGGAAAAGCTTCCACGGGAGCCCTTCAAGAAAATGGTCAGTACTGAGATAAACACTATTGTAGCATAGTGGATTTTGGTATTCACCTAAACCAGTAAAATAGAATAACATGCTTAAATAGTTCTTAAATTGTCCACTTACTCTGGCTAACTTGAATTGCCAAAGTTCTTTCTGCTTAGGAAATGCGTCTGTGTGTAGCCACGACGTTCCTGGCTTCATTTACAGAGCAAAAGAGGCAGTAAATGATTTTTGGTGTACCTTGGAAGTTATGCTCATATGGTTCTATCTTTATGCTTTCAATAAAGGAAAATAAAAAATATCTTCTGACCGTTTTTCCACTGTTCTGCCATGCAGTCAGGCGAAGGAAAGGTCTTCTCAAAGGACCCCTTGCTGTCCCTGAGGATCCCTGATACCTGCCTGGCTCTCTGTAACAAAATGACTAGACCCTGGGGGAAGAACACAGACAGAAACTCCAGTTAGTTGGTAGCTGCTGAGACTGATCCTACAGCAGAGGTGCTGGAGGCCCTTTCAGAATTTGCCCCTCCTTGTGCTGTTACAGCAGTGGCAGCAGTTTGCAAATTTAGGCATAAACGTCCTCTTTAAGAAACTTATTTTTTCACCTTATAGTGTGATATTCCCTTTCCCCTAATTTTTTAAAAGAGCTAAAATATGTATATGTGTGTGTGTATGTATATATAGATATGTGTATATATGTATGTATGTATATATATATGTGTATGTTTGTATATATGTATGTATGTATATATATATGTATGTATAGCCATATTTGATAGATAGACGTATATAGGGAAATATTTATATCTCTGTATGTATTGCTGTTGCTGCTCCAGCTGCTGACAGAATTGGTCAGAAGGACATTAAGTTATTTAAGAAGACTGCTTGCTTCTCATTTCAGCTTTTCCATGCTTTGTGAGTATTGTGTAACTCGGAGAAGCTGTTCAAGGCAGCAGATTGTCTAGTGTGAGCTCAAGTATATTTTTGGAGAAGCTCTAGGCTCTTTCTGTGATCCTCTATTTTTCCTCCACATATAAAGTCCTGTTAGTAAAAGTGGGAATGGGCAGTTGTAGCCAGGTGCAGTTCAATCTCTTCTCCCTGGTAAGAAGTAACAGGATGACAGGAAATGGGCCTCATACTGCAGCAGGGGAGGCATAGATTGGATACTGGGAAAAAATTTCTTTACAGAAAGAGTTGTAAAATATGGAACCTGCTTTCCAGGGAAGTGGTGGAGTCACCATCCCTGGTGATATTCAAAAGAGTATTGACATGGTACAGGAGGAAGAGGTTTAATGGTGAATGTGGTGAACAATGGTAGTGCTGGATTGACAGTTGGACTTGATGATCTTAAAGGTGTTTTCCAACCTTAACTATTCTGTGATTCTAACTCTTGAGAAATTAAAGTCTTTTCAGTTACTTCTGATTCAGGGGAGTGTGGGAGGTCCAAAGTAGTCAGAACTTCAGTAGCTTGTAGTGAAGTAGTTAAAAGGTCAAACCAAATGGTCACCTCCTGAAAGCTGTTGTCTTTTATGCTTTCTGTTCCTGTGACACCTCAAGACGGAGTGGCCTGAAGCACAGAGCAGGCAGGCTGTAGGTGCTGAGCTGTGCTGCTGAGTATCCTCTTACCCATCCAGCCCTCATTGTCAAAGACTGCCCTTGACAGAAAGCGAGCACTGCAGAAGTCTGCATTATGCCATGGTCCTTGTCATTTATAATACAGAGGGTAATCTTTTATTCCATCCAGATGTATGAGGTGTAAAGTAGCTTTTCAACAAACCATCAGCACATTCCACCATCGCATTTGGGGATAATAAGGGGATATTTGGGGATAGTTTTTCATAATAATATGAAAAATTCCTTTGATAATTCCTTTCCGTCCCAGTGCTGTACCATCACAATGGTCAAGAGTGATCCATTGTCACTTTGTGTCTAATCTGGAACAGGAAGACTGGAAAAGCAGTTAGAGAGCCCTTAAATAGTAGCTTTGGCATTAGCATGCCTCCTTTAGTGATAGCTAACAGCCCAGATACTACTTCCATTCCTGTCACTGCATTCTTAAAACCATTAGATGTTGAATAAATTTTCTCATCCTCTTCAGAAAACTTACTTGGAGTTTTTGTGGGCCTGAATGACCAAATATTCCCATCTGGTCAAACTTCTCCTTAAAAGATATTGTATCCTAAAGTATTTTCTTCATGCTCTGTGGTCAAAAGGGTGTGTGAGGTTCACTGTCTTTTCCCAGGCAAACATGAACAGACTTTGGCAGTATAACATAAATTACTTTGTCCATTAAATTCTGGTGTGTGGGCCCTATTTCTTTTAAAACTTATGTCTAGTTTCTTGGCATACATTGTTGTGTTTAGTGAAATTTAAGCTCCTCTATCAATCACATATTTCAAAGGATGTTTTCTAGATCCTACTGGTAAGTAAATACGGGGCTGTCCTTATCAGCTCTTATCCTTATCATTGCTTGTCTTTATCATTGATAGGTCATAATGTACCAGGGGATAAAGCCTAAAGTTCTCCCAGGACTTAGTAAGGCTTTTTCTTTTGTCTCCCTTCCTCTCCTCAAAGGGTTGCGGATTTGTTTTTCCTGTGAAAGCTTTTTGTTTTTCCTGTTTCTTCCTTGCACTGTTTTCACTAAGTGTTCTCTTGTTGCCTGAGAGCTGCATGGGGAATACCTATAGCAACTGCCATCCTCCACTGTTCATTTTGCTTCATATGTTTTGATCCTTCTTTTATCTCAGGCAGGGTATGTTTAAAAGTACTCATGTGATACTCAGGAAGTCTCTGCACTTCAGTTTTTGGGTCCCTCTCAAAGGTGCAAGTTTGTTTTCCAGGATGGGTTTCCCAGCCCATTTCCCTTGCATGATTTACTGTGTCATGAAAGAGTCTTTCCCAAGAGGATAGGCCATCTTGGGACTCTTGTAATACTTCATTAGGCATTACATTTCCTCTCGTTTTGTCTTGTCACCCAATTGAAAATGTTTTGAATGTTATCAGGGCTTCTTTCAATAGAGGTCTTAGCATACTAGGATCAATTTCTGGGGAGATTGGGATATATCTGTTTACATGTCTGTACATTGCCTTGTAACTGTGGCGAATATTTCATGAAATGACCAAATGGGTATGGAAGATAGTCCTGCTCTTTCCATAATCTCTGTTCCTCCTGACCAATATAGATCCCTGCTGATTATTGAATGGGGTTGATTGATAGGCTCAGGTCATAGGTTCAGTAAGACTCCTGGTCCCCAGTATCCATCAGCTTCACTTCCATCCAGCAATATTCTACTTGCTCCTGAGAGACTCACTCCAACAAATGCTCAGTCTCTGACTCCCCTGGTTTTCATCAATATTTTTTCTGTATATTTATCACTTGCGGGGGGTCCCAGGAGTAGTTCTGACCATGGTTTGGTTTTTTTTCTGACTTCCTTGAAGTCTTTTGAACACTTAATTGTGGGTATCACTTGTAATTCTAGAACCTCTTTCTTTCTAGAATAGGAGCTAGAGGTTCAGTCATTTCATCAGAGTCCCGTTCTCCCTCATCAGCATTTTCATCAGGGTTTTCCCAAATACCACCATCTTAGTCTTCAGGTGATACTGTTAATTTTTGGATTTTTCAAACAGCTGGGGGATTGGTGAGTTTTAGAGTCAACTTTAATTTTTTTTTCCCCCAAGGATTTTTTACTTTCCCTTGGATTCTTTCAACTGTTGTTTTATCTCATCGTTTTGATACCATAAAGACAATTTTTCTTTCCTTTGGTTAGTATCTCAGATGCATAGTTTATTTCATAATTTGTTCTCCTTATTGCTGTGCAGCCTTTAAGCATAATCTGCACAACTGTGGTGTGCTAAGTATTAAAATGAAAGAAGTGTGTTGAGAACTCAACAGGGAAAAGAATATTGGGTTTTTTTTTTTAAATTTTAAGCCTTCATTACAAGTTAATGTGAATGCTGTGCTACAACTGTGGAACAAGAGTCTTTAATTTAGTTAAAAGGAAAGAAAGCCAACAGGCAAACTGGACAAACCTTGTTAAAAACCAAAGAGCTCTTTTGTTCTCAACAAAAAAAAAAAACTCAATTCAAATTAATATTTAAAGATATTGGGCCTCTGGGTTTCAGAATACAAATAAGTGGGCATGGCTTCCTCTGGCAGTGAGACATGCTGTGTGCATGCTTGTACTTATCCTGTGCCTGTATGCTTTCTTTACATGTCTGCTGAGGACCCATCATGCTCCCCTTTGGGTTTGGAAGGAACTTGTGCTGCTGGGACAGCATGTTGGGATCCAAAGAACAGGCAAAGGGTACATCCCCTTTTCTGAGGGCACTGCTTCACCTGTTATTTTCAGTATCTCTTCATCCTCTGGAGACCTGCATTAACATAAAGTGCAGCTAGAAAGGGCAGAATTCGGGCTGTACAAGCTCTTCCCCTTCTCCTAATGTCTGTGCTTTTAGTGGTCTGAAAAGTCTCCCTGTCAGCAGAGATTCTCCCTTGCTCTGTCCTGGTTTGTCACCTTGTCTCTGGGTGCGACAGACCCCCACAGTGTTTGTATGACTAGTGGGGCTGCTGGTGAAAATACCTTAAAAGCTGGGAATCAGGTTGATTCATTCTCTCACATGACATGAAATTAGAAATCTAGTTAAACCTAAGTATTGGATGTATGAAGTAGGTGTGTAGTTGCAGCCTTGCTGCCTTGAATGATGACATTTTCAGGTTCATTTTAGAGTGAGGAGTCTTATTCTGAAATGGAGATGTACTCTTTATGGAAAAGTAGAAGCCAGTTCCAGGAGCACAGTGATAATGGTGGTTCCCAAGTACTGTTTTGGTCAGTACAGCTCCACTGTCTATTCTGATGGCTCATTGGAGCTTTGCAGTTTTATTCCAAATGGGCTTTGCAGTTTTATTCCAAAACAGTACTTCAAATTCAAAGGCTTTGTATTGACTAATGGAAGCATTTATCACTATCTTAGGAATTTTATTTAGTTTTGTTTATAATTTTACATTTTCCTGATGGACAGTGAAAAAGACTTTCATCATTTTATCTGGCTGCATTTGGCTGTCACTGATAAGTGATTGATTAATTTTAACCTGAAAGCAATAAACTGCACAGTGAGTTTACACATGCATATTTTAGGGTGTATGGAAATAGATTAAAAGAAAATATTCATAGCAGTGAATATATCCTATATTCTTTGCTGTCCTTTTCCCTGCCAATTTAGCATTGTATGGAATCTTCTTTTGAGTGCTAGACTGTTTGAAAGTGATTGTTTCCAAGGTCTTAACATCTGAAGAATTATGCACATAGTGTATTTAAGGCTTAACATAATCTTCCAACTGAGTTTAGTTGGGCTTGCTGTGTATTTACTTTGAATTTATTTTTTTAATACATTGAGAATTTCACCAGCATGCCATTTATATTACAACTGATCCATGTCATAATCCTCTTAAATAAAGATGATTAAAGAATTTCTTAGAGTTGAAAGCTCTTTGTGCAAGATTTAAATTCACCACTTCTCAGGGCTAATCCAGTAGATTGCGAGCGGATGCTTTGGTGTTTGTAACTTATTCATGTTATGATCAGGTTTCCACTACACTCACAGAAGTCTTAATAACATTGAATATATTGTATGCAACAGTAATTGCAATTGGAAATGTGACGTTTAGAGCTTAGACTAGTGCATCTGGTTCAACAGAATTTGGGTTTATGAAAGTGACACCAAATGTACATTTAATTATCAGCAGCTTGGTTTGAGGTTTAAAAAAGAAAAAATCCAGCAAACCACCAAAAAAGCCCCAGTCTACTATTTTTTTTTTTTTGTTTTTGCCACATCTTGTAAAGGGTACGTGTAGGAAGTTGATCAGGAAAGTAGCAAATTCAGAAGTGTCGCAGAAAATTCTTGGAGGGGAGAACCCTATTCCATTCAAATAAAGTACTTTAATTGTGATTACATGGCTTCTGAAGTAAGTCTGTATGTAAACTATAAAATAAGTTCTAGTGTTAATAGACTGTGAAGTGAGAGTTTTTGCTGTGATTTGGAGAAGTCACAGAGTGGAGATGAGCTGAGCCACAGTTTTTCAGATCTATTTTTGAGTATTAAGAGGTTTTAGAAGTTAGTAGTCATTTCAATTTCCTGGTTTTTTTACTGGCTAAAAAAAAAGGAAAAAAAGAGCCAACCCTTATTTACAAGGAAAGCCGCACAGAACTGCAAGTATTGCTGTCCTGCTCTGAATTGGTTTCAGTAAAATTATGAACTTGCCAAAGAGTGCAAACCTGGGCTCCCGAATACCCACTCTGCATTGTGAGCTGAGACTGTTGCCCATGTTTTCCTGCTGACAACTCTTAAGATTAAAAACATATCTGCCATTAAAATACAGACTTCTGTATTGTCAAAGCAGATAAAAAGGCTGCTGAAGAAAGAGAGAGTTTCTCGTTTGCAGAGATTTTACAAGACCTGTTGGCTTATTTATTGCATAGTAGGAGACAAATCTGTAGCAAGAAATGAGAACCCTTTTTGCTGTAGGTGTGTATTGTTACAGAGCTGAATCATGGTAGCCAGAGTGTTCTAATGCCAGTGGGGAACTAAGATGATGATAACCCTTGCAGCCACTTTATTCAAACACACAATGAGTTTCTTTGGGTTTGCTTTTAGGGAAGTGAATACTTCGCAAAATGTTAAATGGGAAAATATGTACTTATCAGCAGGAAAGCATGCTGCTTACTTCCTAGCAGGAGGGTGTAAGTTTGTAATGATGGGATCAGGGCAGACATTTCAGGGCTTTTGCAATTGTTTTCTGTTTAGCTCCTAGCACACAACTGTACTCAAGAGAAGGCTGAGTTATGGAACAGGCATGGAATTAAAAAAGATGTAGCTGCATGAGAACTGCTTTTTTAATTTCAAAATGCATATGGCCTCAACGACCTGCAATTTAAATAAATTAATGAATTGCATGCTTAGAAACATGGAGAGTAAATTAGATGAAGAAACAAAATGGGGAGAAGGAAAAAAAAACAAACCCCTGTATTATGACACTCAGTCCATTATTTTTGAGGCTGTCGATGTATAAAGATGACTGAGCTGTTGCAGCTTTTCCTTTATTCCAACATTACCATCTTTCCTTATCAGTAAGAGAGAGTGCTGCATGCAAGGGTAACCTCTAGAAGCACCTTTTGCAGTTTCTGTTGAAGTAATCAGATGTCAGCATTATCTAACAGCATCAAACTGTATTAGAAATTCAAAAATTTCAAAAGAGAGGAAGCAATTAAAAGCTTAAAAGCTTGTGGCTGCAATAGTATCAAGGGAAGAAAAAGATATATTTTTTAATATTCTCAACAGTTTTATATGTCTATTGCTAGCAGGTTCTTTTCAGTTCCATTGCTTTTTGATGACAGGAGTCACAGGTATTGAACACACATGCAAAACTATCACAAAGGCAGTGGCATTTCAGCTGGAAATGGGCCTTGTACAACAGTGGTACTTCTAAATTAAATAAACACCAAAGCACACACAAAACTAGAAAATAAAATTATGTTCTATGCAGGCATAAACAGATGTCCTCCTTTTTCCTCATAGCAAACTATTAAATTTTATGAGCCACTTTTTTCCTTTTTTACATTTTGTTTTTAATTTTACTTTCTGTATTTATGAGGCAGCTTCTGTTGTAAGTCACATATTTATTTTTTTTTTTACAGTCACATTAACTTCCTTATCTATAGGGCTTGCAGCTAGTAAATGCCTCAGATTTTCTCAAAATATTCAGGGAAGCCTATTATTACAATGACTTTTAAACATTTCTGGTACTAAACTTCAATCAGTTTAAAATTTGAAATGCATTAATATCTCTATAATTTTGTAATTTTTGCTGCAATAAATGTTTTACAGTTAATGATGTTTAGGAAAGGGGCTTATATAAAAGCCATTTATTCCTGTGCTTAATTACATAAAAAGTACTTGAAGATTTCTTATGAGTTAGTTTAATATATAACTTAATTAGTATTTAATTAAGTCATATAACCTTGTTCATTAAAGTGTAGAAAAAGAATTCCAGTTGAAATACTGAATGGTATCAAACAGAATATGATCTTTGCATTTTAGTCAGGGCTTGTTTAGCTATACATGCACCAATTTGTGGTTTCTTTCTCTACATACTGAACTGAACACATAGTACACTGAACACTTCTATGTTGAGACAACTACTAAAACATGACGAGTGAAATGTTGCTAGTCAAAACCTTGTGGGCATTTATAAATTTGCTCTTGCTGATAGCTTATTGGTTCTGTACCTATCAGGAGATTAGGAAGTAAGCAAGATCTAGAAAATATCCAGAAAATTACCTGGAATGGGCAGCAGACTCCCTTTGACACAAAAGAATTCTCCTGGGCTTCAAAGCCAGCAAGAGCTGGCATGGGTAAGGGCCAGGACAGAGCAGGTAACTGTTGGCCATAAAGTAGGTGCCAGTGTTTCAACACCTGTATCATTTGAATTTACTTGGGGCAGGTTGAGTTGGTCCACAACTTTTTTGAGGCAGTAGTTACCTTTCCTTGGCACAGCTGTTACCATGCTACAAATGTTCCCTTTCCTG
This sequence comes from Regulus satrapa, assembly GCA_013396955.1. Taxonomy (NCBI): domain Eukaryota; kingdom Metazoa; phylum Chordata; class Aves; order Passeriformes; family Regulidae; genus Regulus; species Regulus satrapa. The sequence continues at coordinate 326,400 of VWZN01004600.1, forward strand.
GTAACCCTGACAAGGCTTCAGGGAATTCAGAGCTTTAAGCCATCTGGATCCTCCTGAGATTTCATCACTCTTTCTCTCTATGGGATTATGGAGCTGGAGAAGAGGCAGGAGAGAACACAACTCTTGAAGAAACTCCATAGGAAAACACTAATGGCTGCAGTTTTCATACATCTCTTCAGCCTGAAACAAAAAAATCCTGTAAGAACTCTTTGCACTCTCCAGAGTCTTAATAAATATTGTTTGTTGGAGAAAAAAATATGAACAAAAAAATTAGTTAAAATACTTGCCTGAAAAGAGGGAGCATATTTCATTGCTGGTGTTTTGGCTGCATTTCTGTGTATGTGCTAACATTAGAACATAGACATACAGTTGCTGGTAGGTAGTAGTCCAACAACATTCCTCTCAGCAAGCTTTTCTGAAGGAAGATTCCTTTAGGAAGCTTAAATTGGCTTGGGTACATGCTGACTTGATTTTTTTTTCACCTCCCATTTTTTCAAGCTTCTACTCTTCCATTCCCTAAAAGCCATTTTTCTGCCTTCCAGTCAGTGCATTCCCTTTTTTGTTCACCAGTATTTCCTCATCTTTTTGTTTGATTTTACATAGTTCCTCTTTCCACATGTTTTTTTCTAACATCACTGTACCTTCATCGTCTCCCTCAGTTTCTATATCGTCCAGACTCTGCATATTCTCTCCCTGCATGTGGCTGCTCCTTTTGAATGATCGGTTCTTTGCCCTTCTTTCTTCTTCTGTTCTTCTTCCCCCTTTTTACCTAAGTTGCTGAACATGACCCTGATTTAAAATAATCAGAAATAACAGGACATGTTTAGGTTACCTAATTCTCTGTTTAGGGTATAAAAAATAGTGCTGATTTTTGGCTCAAGGTCTATTGTCATACAGTGACTGGCAAAACTTGAAAAACTCCAGTATCTTCTTTTTGTTTGGACTCCATGGAAAAATATCCTCACAGAAGGTCACAAAATTTCCAGTAACATTTTGCTTGACCTCTTGATGCATGTGCTGTGGCATGGAATGCTGAGAACCTAACTGAAATAAATCCTCTATTTATGCTTACCAGCAAAGCTGCAGGGAGATACACCTTCCTTTCTTCTCCCCTGTCAGAGCTCTTCTTCCTCGGTGTTGCCATGGCCCTGTCTGTGGTCAGTTCTCTGGTAGTTTGGGGCACAAGAGAGTCAGAGCTGGCTCATAAATGAGAAGCATGTTTAATCTAAAATTTTGTATTAACTGTTTGGAGTAGTCATAAATGTTCAATTTAATGGAAGTGCTGGAATTTTTCTTTTTGTCAAGGTACACCATACGTTTCTGCTTCAGTAGAGATTGCAGTAGAAGCCCTCAGCAATACAGGATGAAGACTTGTAAAAATGTTTCTTCATGTAACTTATAGCATTTTCTAAAATGCTTTCTTGTTTATTCTCCCTTAGAGACTTGAAGAAACTGAGTAGTGATTCAAACAGAAACAGAGATGTGAAATATTGCATCAATAAGATTTTTTCCTACTTTTTTTCCTAAACAAAAAAAGCATTATCTGTAAAATATGAGGCAAAGTTACCCAACTGAAAGCATTTCCTTGGAAGTAACTCAGAGTACTGATAATTGTGATTAATGTGGCCTGCAAACTCCTGATGACAAGATCTTGACACAGAATCACACAAAAAATGTGTTAGCCTTTCACTCAGCTTCCATCCTCCAGATATTTGTAACTTCACATGCAGAAAGTGTAAATACTTCTGGCTGTAGAGTAGCAGTGCTCATAATGTTAACATTTTAAGCTATTCTCATAGTGATCCATTTATCCAAATAATTTAATATAAATTATTTTGCAATTTTTGTATTTATTTTCACTTTTTGTAACAAAAGACAAAAGTGTGTGTCCTAATGTAAGATTAATTGCATTCCTTGCCATTTCCTTTTGGATGTTTTTGTTCAAGTGTTACAACTTCCCCATTTTTCAGTTAGTGTCATTTTTTTCTTCATCTGTTTTGGCACATTTCAGACCTAAGAGTTATAATTCCTTCTGTGACTGTACACCTATTTTGGACATCTATCTTCCATTCCCTTACGTTTGTGCAGAGGTAAATAATTAATTTCCATTTTGTTGTAAATATTCTCTTTTCCTTACATAGTATTTTCAGTCTGTGGAAGAACAGGAATGCTGTTTTTCTTGAGAATGCTTTCTGTGCAAGACAATGAACAATAATATGCCCAAGAGATGCTGCAGTGTTGTGCAGAGTTCTTTTCAACTAATATATATTTATTTATAACCAGCTTTCTGAGCAAACACCTGCTAGAAAGTGCTTGGAGGAAATTCCGTGGAGATTTCAGGTTTTGCTTATTGGAATCCTGCTGTTACTACCTTTCTGTGCACTCTCATTTAAATGAGAAATATGATTCCTTACTGAAACTTACAGTCTTCTTTCCTCTCTCCTGCTCCCTCCTGATTCCATGATTAAGTTTCTTCAAAATACTGTATGTCTGTCTCCTTGGGTTGTTCATCATAACCGTGAGGCTGATCTGCTCTTCTAAGAAGAGGTGCTTTAAAGTTGAGAATCTTCAGCTCTTGAGTGAATTTGGCCTTCAGGGCTAACCCATGTTCATCTCCCTTGTACTCCTCCTTTTGCCCTGGAGTAAATGCCTGATGAAAATTGCCTCTGCACCAAAATCCTTTTTACCTCTAGAGACCAGACAGTCCCCATTTTGGTTGAAAGACTTGGAGACCTTGAAAGCAAAGATGTTATTACAGTATCTTAATGGAAGAATGGTGATATTAAATGCAGTTATTTCAGACACTGAGTTGACTTTTTATAGTTCATTGAACCAAGGAATCTAGGACAAGATTATTTTCTTACGTATTTAAGGGAAGGACTTGAAATAGGAGAGTCTTCATGGTGGCTTTTAGGGAACACATTACATTTTCCTCTCAGAATATGGTGGAAATCTATAACTCAAATGTCTGTGATGAGAGGCAACAATGATAATACCAGGTAAGAGGAACAGAACATTCTGTCTCTTAGAGGGCTCAGAAAAATGGTCAATGTAAAGTGCATTGATTATTTGAAAAAGTACAAGTAGCATCTGTTCAGATGCATTTTGTTGTTGTTCTCAGCCTCGCCATGTTTTTGTTGCAGATTTTGTCAAAAAACCCAAACAAGTCTTGTGTCAAAGGAGATTCGTAATGAGATACATACAAGCTGATTGTCTAAGATTTAATAAACCTTAAAGAAAAGGAAATTTTAAAAGAAAATTATTATTTTCATGTGAGGTGTGAAAATGAGGTCTTGAAAACCATGTGTCAGTTATTTAGGATAAGAATCCAACCAATGATGCTAAGAGCCCTCTGGTAGTTCCAGCAGGGATACTTTCAGAGGACAAGTAGTACAGATCTCTTGGGAGGGCAGGCAGGTTCCAGTAGGGCTGATGCCTGGATAATCAAGCTGCTCTGTCCATCAGAAAATCTCTCTCCTAAGATGCACCCAGCAGTACCAATTTGGAATTTCATTGTGATGTGCCATAGAAACCCCCATTCCTGCCTCTTCATTTCAGTCTGAGAACGACCTTCATTTCTGGTCCTCTGGGCAGTGGCTGTCAGGCAACTTCTAAGGCCATGCAGTGCCTCCAGTGGCCATTTGCAGTGGTATGGTGCCTCAGAATTTGTTCCCAGGGCAAACTCTTCCCTTGGCTCTCACAGTGATGAGAAAGTAACCGGAGAACTACCAGAGTAGTCAGTGCTGATTTTATACGCAGATGGATGCTGAATTTCTCTAGGTCTTGGGGTTTTAGTCATTATTTTCCCACCAAAACAGCTCTGTGCTACACTAAGGCTGTTTATTGAGCAGCATCCAGCAATGTAGATCAATGTGCTTGGTCAGTTGATATTGCCAAGTTCAGATACTTTTATGAAGAACTGGGAGGCAATCACAAACAGTGGTAATACTTTTTCCTCTTTCTTACTATAGGTACATATTATGTTGGATGTGGACACATCTTTGTCTTTCTTTCATCAATGGAGAGAGATGATTTGAAGTAACTTGTACCTTTAGTTTCTGGGCTCTTTTCAGTTCAGGGGGAAATAGAGGGGGTCATGCATCACTTGGAAATTGTTTTCTATATGTACCTCTCTTCATTATCCTAAATAGCTGATACCTTATGGCCTGTGTTTGAAACTTCAAAGACCCCTAGTTACCACTTATACAGAGGGGAAAGAAATTACATAAATGGAATGGTGTAAAGTCTTTGCAAAATTGACTACCAATGTAACCATTAATCTTTGTGGTCCAGGAGTATGTGCTTTTTAATGCGGCTGTAGAGTTCCAGCCATAATTCCATTTGCAAGTGCCCAGACTTGAGGAGTAGAACTAATCCAGCTGTTTCTCTTAATCATTTAACCCTGACCTGATTCAGCATGTTGGTTTTTGATTGAGAGACTGAAATTTTTGATAGATGTGTGTTAGAAAGCTCATTACTGAAGGGTACTATAAATGACTGTAGAAACAGAAGTATTATGTTGTTATCATAATGTATCTAGTTCAGATTCATTCTGGACCTTTGCCAAAATGAAGGAATTTCAGATCCAGGAGTTTGTTCAGTTCCCTTTCCCTCTGCCTTTATTCCTCCCTTCCCCAAGTTATGTAGTATGTAAGTATTTGTTGCAAGAAGGAAAGAAAAACTAGTTGACAATAATGGGAGACTGAAGAATTACTTGGAGGAACTGTATGGGGAATGATGGGTGAGCTCAGAAAGCTGTTCTCAAAAGCATAATTGAATGTGCAGTTCAGTAGCTGAGCCACACTGTGTCACCATTGGACTTCATTCTACTCGGTCTTTCCCATTATAGGTGAAGATATTTACAAAGCCAGAGAAGAGGGGTCTGAAATGTGGGGGGCAGTTGAAGTGCAAGAAGATGAAGATACTCTTGTGGAAGTTCCACTGGACCAGGTAGTGAAAAAGTTTTAAATAAATGACTTTGCCTTTTTTTTTAGGGTAACAAATTATATGTTGTTTCTCTTTCCTCAATTTCTTTCAAGTGTATGGCATAATTCTGTGGGGATGACTGTAAGCGTAACAATACTGCTTTTATGGCAGCTTTGTCAAATCTCCCTTTCTGTGTTAATATGTCAAATGTCAGTTACCTTTTCATCAGCTTCAGAACTGCTCTGAGGGCTCTTATAGAGCCTTAGAGGTAATCAGGACTCCCTACTGCTACATCCTACCAAATAGGTTCGCCTGAATTGCAGTCTCTTTATACTGGTAGAGCAGTATTCTTCCAGTCCTGGACCCCAACAGGTGCAGATTTATATTATTTTTCTTAAAGTTGATAGCACTTTGTTCTGTTGGAGAAACATGGTGCTTTATTGGCCAATTTTTTAATCCTAAGATTTATGTGCAATAAATTGGTCTTGGTAACTGAATATAAGATTATATCTTCCTTTTTGTACTTCAATTTGTTCTCCTTTGGTCTGAAATAATACAAGGAATAGGTAAATTGAAGCTTATTCCAAGGAAGAGAAGAGTAGGAGCGCTTGAACTATTTGCAGAAAACGTATCTGGGTTTTTTTCTGCTAATGAATTGCTCACAAGATGTTACTCTTTCTCATCTTAAGTGTTTGAAGGAATTTGCCAACTTGTTCAATTTTGTTTCCTGCTGCATTATGTCTTTGGTGTCTATTTGTGTTGGCCTGGGGCCAGACATATTGGACACAAAATAATATTTCTAATCTGTGATTTGATGTAAGGAATCACAGTTTATCCAAAAGATTTCTCAGGCTAAAAATCATCCCAGTAATATCAGGAATCTTGGGCATTTTTGTGACTTACTGGTGGTCAGCAGAGCTGAGAACTGGTTGTTAATGTGAGTCTGTAAACAAATGGGAGGGAGTTAAAGATAATAGTTTGTAAATATGCTTCAAGTTTCTAGGGAATCCCAATGGAGCATAAACAATGGAGACAGGTTTTTGATGTAGGTAGTGTAAAACATAGGTGAATCATTCTGCTGGATTTGTTTCTCAAGAATAAATAAAAACTTGTTTGGGATGTGACAGTGGCAGCCTTAATTGCACTGACCATGAGATGGTCAGAATTTAAGCCCATGAAGAAAGTGGCAGTGGAAAATAACGAAATAGAAATACTGGAAATTAGGAGAGTTTCCTTTGGCTTGATTGGGAAACTGGCCACATGATTCTATGTGAAGCTGCCCTGAAGTGTGGAGGAAGTCAGGAGATCTGGCCGACTTCCAAGAGAATCTTCCTCAAACCACAAGAACTATGCTCACTGTGCAAGATAAGCAGGTGTAGCAGGAGGCCAGTTTGAGCAGAGGACTCCTGACCTTGCACTAAAAGAGGCAGAAGAGGGGATAGACTTCTAAAGAGCAGTATAGAGATATTGCCTGGATATGCAGAAATTGAACTGAGAGAGCCAAAGCTTGCTGAGAAATGGAAACTGGTGCATGTGGTTTGAAATAACTACCATGGATTTACTATGGACAGATAATATTTTACCCATTTCATTGCCTCAGGGATGAAATAAGTGGCTCTGTGGAGGAAGGGAGAGCAGCTACGGTCCTTTATCTTGCTTTCAGTATAGACTTCTTTATTTGTAGGAGAAATTGGAAGAAGTGTGGTAAATACGGGGAGGAAAATTTCCTTAATGAGGGTAGGGACTGGATTTGTGGGCTGAAAGGTAGGTGAAAAACTGCTGGTTTGGTGAGATTTAAAAGGTCAGCTGGTTGAGATTTAACTGGCACCTATTTACAGGTGGTGGTCCTCAGGGTATTGGATCTGAGACATTATAATATGTTCATGAGTAACACAGATGATGGTGTGGGACACAACCTTATTCAGGCCCAGCTGTCATTATCAGGTGAATGCTGGGCTGTCTTCCAGAGCAATGTCAACAGCTTGAAGGAATGGAATGACTTGAACCTCATGAAGTTCTACAAGAAGAAGAGGTACAAAGTTGGGCACCTGTAATGCAGTAACTGTCTCAGTGCAGTCTTGACACAGAGGTGGGCTAAAAAGGAGCTGCAGAAAGGGCCATGCATCTCCTGTGGTTGACAAATTGAGTCAGTGGTGCTCCCTGTGGGGATAAGGTGGACTGTGCAGGCTGGACTAGTAAAAGCACAGCCAGCACATCAAGGTCTCTGATTATCTTTCTTGACTTAGCATCTCTGAGGTTGCTTGTAGAATATTTTTCCAGCTTTTAATCCTTCTCAGCAGAAGAAAGATATTTAGAAAATTCAGCACAGCAACAAACTAAAAAGTTTATGGGCTAGGGTTTATGACAATATTTATTTGATTACTAAATAGTGCTTAGTATTTAGTTGGCTGATATTTTTCAATTTATTTGTATTGTGTAAAGGAATACTAGGAATATCTACCTTTAGCTTGTGTTCTGCTTTTAAAAACAATACCTGAGGGGAAATAAATGTTCTCTAAATTTATTAGCCACTTTGAAGACTGACACCATGCCATCTAAAAAAATTACAGATTTTATCTTAGCCTCCTGTTGGTAAATCATAACTAAAGAATCATTATCATTATTTAATCACTTTAATGGGAAGAAAGCTTGCTCAGCTATTTTATAGACAGTGTTCTTGAAGTCACATGAATCAGGTGATAGAGGTAATAAGAACATGACTGTCTTGGTCCCTAATAGAAGGAATGCTACAGCTGTGTCTTCTCACAGCACATACCTGCCCCAGCCTGAGAGTTTTATATGATGAACAGCATTGGGCTTATCAGCCCTGTTAATTGTGGTTGTCCTGGTGATGTGTCATGATAATTAGCACGTGTTGCGTTATTGATAGCACTGACATTGGGGAAGAACCTGCTGGCTGTTGTCTTAATCTTTGGTTCTTATGGCATCCTGAAGCACATCCTGCTCTGGTCTTGACAGTGTAATAATCAAATTCAGAAATTATTAGCCTGTTTATTGGCCTCTGAAGGTATGTAAAGAATTCCTCTGGGTAATGTAGAACATTTGGCTGTGTAAATTGGGTTGTCAGGCGTTAGTTTTTAGGCTGACTGCAATTCGTATGAAATCCAACCTTGGAGACAGCTGCCTTACTTCTCCACAGAGATCCTACAGCACAGGCAGTAGCTGTGTGTGTCTCACTAGTTTGCCTCTGCCAGCAGGTGGTGACTATCCCTAGGGAGGGGAGGAACTCTCTACTACCACTTCTCTGTTTGGCAGTGGAGCTGTTCATGCAGTTTACAGTGAGCATCAGATGTGCTGGCAAGCTCGCAGTGCTAGGAACTTGCTGGATACCTCTTAGCTCACGTTCCATGGTCCATTCATCATGCTCAGAGGGAAATAATTTTCAGTTGCCCCCAATAGATTTTGCTATCTGGACAAGGAAGCAGGTGTATTTGATGGAGAAAAAAATTAAAAAATCAGTCATACACACTATGAATAATCTGATTTTCATGTTTTCATAAATGCTAAACAAAGCACCAAAATTCATTGTAACACAAGCCATGGTTTATATATAATGTTAAAACTTTCTGTATAGTTTCCTTACTAATCTGGCAAGAAGGCATGTCCTTCTGAGTAGCACAGAGTACTTTCTATTCCCAGATAACTAAGGTCACTCTAACCTTAGAAGCATTTATCATTTAACATGTTCAGGTTCATATTAATGACCTTTTAAAATTGTCCTTAATTCTGTGATGTAAAGTTTTTTAGCTTTTTCTTATCTGCACAGCATTTTCTGTTATTGCTAGAAATATGGGAAAGGACAACCAGCCAGGGCTTGACTATCTTGCATAAGGCATAAATATTTACATGCCAGCTTTCACTAGAATACTGACATTTCTGATAGGCTATCATTTCCATCAGCCACATAAATTAAGTGGTGAAGATAGAGCTTCATATTTTTTTCTTTTTATGCACCTTCTCTGTCTTGCTGTTTGAAGTACACAGTTGAACAAATGCCAGATTAGCCATTAACTAAACCTAGCGTTATACTGGCTAGACTCTTGCTTATGTCCTGTTCTGTAAAATGCTGTCTGCCAGCTGAAAACACATTGAAGGAACAGGGTTTGCTTTACTACAGACTAGCTGACAGTTGTAATTGAACATCAAGGGAGAAAAAAATGAGTATTTTGCCTTAAACCAAACCAGACCTTTCTGTTCTATATTCTTTACTGAGACTTCAGCTCCCAAATACAAAATGATTAGTTTCTTCCTCTGACATGCAAGCTTACTCCAAGTTGGTTGTTTGCATCACTGTGTCAACATTCATGGGGACTGATGACAGACTATGAAATCAGCTATGCAAATAGCAAAGGAACAAGGTAGTTCTTGACAGGGAGGCAGCAAAGCAATAGTAGTTTTCTTATTGGAGATGGTAATTAAGTGTGTTACTTGGAATTTGCTGGTAATAATGAAAATAAAATGAAAGTGACTCTGAGAGAAAAATTTCTAACTCTCAAAGCATTCAGAAAAAAACTGGGTTTTTTTCTTTCGTTCTATGTAAGTTCTAAAATACAAAAGCAGCAGTTTCTAGTGATAATACTGAAATAACACTGCAAGTTTGCACTGGCTTACCCATTTCCATAAGCATGGCTGTTCTTCTCCCATACTGAGCCCTTGGGAGGTGGAGTAAACATGAGAGTTATGAGACCCGAAGTTATCCAGTGCATGACCCCATAAGGAATTCAGGCATGTTGTTGTGCCAGCTTGCTTTGCCATGGGGTATATGATACTAGCTATTAACATGTAATGTAGAAAGAGTATGCATTTGGGTTTTGGTTTGTTCTTTGGGTTATTTTCCCCCTCCAGATTCATCATCCCCATCTGCTTTTCTTCCTCTGTGTTTATTTGTAAAAATTAGTTGGTCATAAATTTATCTAACAGGCACTTGTTTGGAGTTTTTCTGTAGATGTTCACATTCTTGGTTCTTCTTTATCCATTTGTTTTCCACTTCTCTGGAAACATGTCCACTGGTCAATGTAGTCCTCCACTCATCATTTCCCATTTCCTGGGCTGTGATTGTGTATCTCCCCTAGGTGAGCTGGAGCTGGAGTATATCATCAGTAGCAGAAAATTTGCACTTTTCATTTGCAGTTTTCATTATGGAGTATACATTTTGCTTTAGAGACCCAAGATTCACCTCAGTGAGCAGAATAAAATTTTTATCTTCCCCATGGCCAAAGGCAAAATGTTAAAGTTTACGTTGATTCAACATTACAACAGGCTGACTGCTTGAAGAGACAGTGTTTCATTAAAAAGGCTACAACTTTTCACGAGGAAATATTTTGCGCTACATCAGTAAGGATTTTTAAATGGCATTTGGAAAGAATGCATGCAGAACTTCTTATACTCAAATTTCTCTACAAACGATGCAGCTGTATTTTAAGCCTTATGAATTTTGAGTGCTGACAAGCCAGCAGATAATATTTTCCACTGCATGTTCTTCTTTCAGCTCCACTGATTTACACTTAATGTTGTTAGTGTTTGTCTACATGAGATAGGGAAACGTACTCTGATTGGCTCCTTACCATTCAGAACTAGAAGGGAGATCTTTCCTCAGCTTCTGCATTGAGTGACTGTGATTTATGAAGTTGAAAGTTCTGATCTTGTCTTTAGAGACCTATGTGGCCAACAGTTGAAGGGCATTCACTTCTTCTGAGTGAAGCCTGGAAATGCAAATCTCTTGTAAAACTAGTTTTGATACCACTTTGAAAAACGTTTCCTCTGTGTAACCCAGTTTTCAAAAATTTCAGCAATCCGAGAGCAGGCGGTTTCTCAAATCACTTAACTTACAGGGCATTTTAAATTCATTCTAAAAGAACATATGCAATTATTTTTTTTTATTTTTGCAGTCTCAGTAGGACTTTTTTTGAAATGCTTAACAATTTTCTCATTATCTACAGGTATGTTTAGCAGATCGTATTGTAGGAAATGAAGTTTAGGCACATTTTACTGAACATGTGCAAAATGTTGCAGAAAAAAAAAGCATAAGTGTTGCTGAAGTAGATGGAAAAAAGTATTTTTGACTTAGGTACAAATTAGAAAAGTAAAGATCTGATAAGACTGTAAAACCATTGAATGGTTTTGCTAAAAAGGACCTTAAAAATCTTCTCATTTCAACCCCTCTACCACAGGCAGGGACACTTCACTAGACCAGGTTGTTCAGAGCCTCATTATCCTGGTCTGGAACACTTCCAAGAATGGGGCATCCATAGCCTCTTCCAGTTTGTCACTACCCTCACAGTAAATAATTTCTTCCTAATAGGTGATAGAACCCTGCCGTCTGTCAGTTTGAAGTCATTCCCTTTGATCCTGTCACTACATGCCCTGGTAAAAAGATCCTCTCCAGATTTCACAAAGGCCCCCTTCAGGCCCTGGCAGGTGCTCTGAGGTCTCTGCAGCCTTCTCCAGTCTGAACACCCCGAACTCTCTGAGTCTGTTTCAGAGGAGAGGTCTATCTATGTCCCTCTTATACTGGGCGCCCCAGAGGGCAGTGCTCAAGGATATTGGCTTCTCTATCATGGCTGTATTGTGATTAAGAAATGAAGTATGCTTCCAGTTACTAGACAATGAAACCAATGAAGAGAGTTGGAAAAGCTGTTTTTTCTACACTTCAGTTTCTTTTGTTTTCGTCCATTCTAGTTGGACTTCTGGGTACTGTGATGTTATGAAAAATTAGACTCTATGGATTCAGGTGCTGTATGTGTTGTAAAAAAAAAAATGGCACCTATCTCTTAAAAATAGTTGGACTTCAAATGTTGTGGGGACACAGACTTTTTGCCTTCAGGAACAACAGTGCACTTCATGCAAATGTGGGAACTATGTGGGAAATGTAAGACAGTTGGACCTTAACTATTCATTTACTTGTTTTTAAGAGCTTGGGCTTTGTAAATGATGTGGAAGAGAAGAGGGCTGCTGTCACTTAGCAACACTTTCTGGTTCAGGAACAAAATGTTTTGCTGTTGGAATCTGTGCAGTGCTGCTACAAACATTCCTGAGTAGGAGCAGGGGAGCTCTGTTCTGGAGAGCTTTGGTGCAATCAAAGTTAAGTGTTCCTGTTGCTGCATTTGTGAGCTGTATTCATGCTGCTCTTCATGACCATTAAGGTTTTTGTTGTCTACCTCGATGTTTTTTTGCTGTGACCATTAGCCAAGAAAACATTTCCAAATGAGTTCAATAAAGCAAAATTATGTTTTATATTAATGGTAATAAAATAATTTCTGCCTTAAATGATTTGTGATACTGCACTTTTCGGTATCAGTCATATACAAACCTTCTGAGAGGTTTACATTAGCATCTGTAAAGGAAAAGAAGCCAAATGCTTCAATGTATGAAGATTTCCTGACTTACTGCTTTTGAGTGATGATGGCATTTGGTAATGTAGGGCTTAATGAATGATAGCATGATGAGTGTAATTAGAATACATCTTTCTTTTTTAAACACTCTGTTTTTGCTGAGATTAAAAATACTGTCAAGCAATCATACTTCTTGAACGCAAAATGAAATTGGCTCTGTTCCTCCTCAACCTGTTAGTTAAGTCAGAAGGTTTCCAGAAGGCAAACTGAGTCCATGTTTCCAGCAAGAAGCTGAGAATTGCTTCAGTTTTTGTGCATGCCTTTGGTTCAATATGCTTTTCAATATACATATTAATGTCTTTTGTCAGTGAGGTTTTTTTATTGCTAGTCCATGGCAAGCAAAGAACTGTTCTTACATTCATAAAGGTATGGTTTGAAAACTAGTTCTTTTAAGTAATGTGCTTTCAAGCATGAAACTGCAAAAACATCACCTTCGCTTAACAGATGCAGCCAGCGGTGCAAAATGGAAGCTTATTTTTCTTTCAACCTTTCAGTCTTTTCTTTCAACTGTTCCAAAGGCAGAATTACAAACCTTATTATGATTAGTTCTGACTATAGAAGGAATGGGCATAATCTAGCACAGTGACTGGAAAACCTCCCTGCTCTAGAACTTGATTATGAAAATTACCTTAAGGAGTACGAATGTTTCTCAAGTCCAAGTTCAAGTTGTGCTGCTGTTTTTTGAGGTGTGTAGATGGGAATAAACTAATGCAGGAACATTTATTCTGTAGTTAATTTACAGTATCCATGTTCAGCTGCACTACTGGCTGGTCGCTTCCAACATGAATTTTTGATGTGCCTTTTTTTCTCTGTTACAATCCTTGATATCCTTATGATAGCTGTGTTAGATAGAGGTGATAGACCTCAGGGCTGGAGATATATCCAGAGCCGTTTCTCTGGACTTGAGATGCTCGGAGCTTTTATACGAATCACAAATACGAGGGATGACTTCCTGTGAGCCAACATAATGGCTGAACTCTTGACTTCTGAGCAACAAGAAGAGCAGTCACATATCTGTCTTGACTATCCATCCAATTCACTCCATACAGGAAATTCTGACTGAGAATATATTGGTTATTTAAAAGATGACTGATGAAACGCTAAAAACTAAAATGGGAAATGTCACTGCTTCCATATCAGTATACAAAGTCATTGCTGACTTGAGTCTGATAATTTCTGCAAGGATAGGTAGGTCTCAATCAGCATACCTGTTTTGCATTCAGTGTGCCCATCCTGATTTATTCTGACTGAGAGAGCACAATTTGTGGTAATTTTGTTGCATATATAATAGGCAATTTGTACAGTCGTAGGTGGCTGGACTGCATCAAATTCAATGAAAAGGTTCCAAATGACTCCAGGGGACTTTAAATTACACCCTGACCCACCAAGTACTTTAATATAGGCTTTAGGTCATTATTTCAGGGTCACTGCTATCACTGAAATGGTTCAAGGAGGTAAAGTTAAGCATGCACAGCATTTACAGGCTTTGGGCTATTAAGACTTCTGGTTTTCTCCCTTTTTCCCTTTTCTTCCCTGCATGTGTATATGCAGATAGACATTTTCTTTCCCTAAATATGAAAAATCCAAAATTTGCTAAGTATATCTGTTTCTCAGTGAAGAAGGTGTACTTAAAATAGAGAATGCTAATTTATACATAGCAAGTAGGTCAAAAAGATCTCTGTAGAAAGTATCACACTTTTTTTCTGTAAAGAGCAATGTACTATTTGGCAATTTACTATAAGGTCTTCAGTTTCCTCCCTACAGTCCTGTGTTAGGTCTGTTGTGCAGTCTGAAATACAGTCAGTGGTCATATACATATTTTAAAGGCTGCCTTTGCATGCAGAAGGAACCATGCTACATTTCAGATTACTTTGTGAGAGGTCTTCTCCTCTGGATAAATGTTGATTTTGTGAAAGGTCTTTTCCTCTGGATAAATGTTGATTTTTAACTGTTTGAAGTGTCCATTCTTACGTAATATAGCTTGAAAGGAGATTAAATGAAGAACGCATTTTGCTTTCCAATTATTAGCTGAAAACATGGCTTTCTTTTTTTTTTTTTTTTTTTTTTTTTTTTTTTTTTTTAATGGATTGAATGAAACTGCATATCTCTAAAATACACNATCTTGAAATTTTCAGTTACTACAAAAACATTATACTTGAACTGATGGGAGTTGTTCTACTCATCTTGTTTTCTACTATTCTTTTTTCTTGCAATTTAGCCTAATGGGTCAAGTTGAATTAGTTGGAATTTGAATGTTATTTCATGCCAGTTCTATGCTCTGTGAGCATTCAGTGAGTTTCTGGATACATTTCAATAATGTTGTGTTTATATTCTATGTTTTCCAGATTTAACTCTTCAAAAAATTTGCATCTGCACCAATTTTAGACAGATAAGCTCAAATGATTATGGTTAGCATAACACTTTAGGAAGTCACTGTCCCTCAAATTTCTGTTGTGCTTCTGTGCCAAAGACTGCTTCCACAGCAGTGAAACCAGTTAAAGCATTGGGAATCATATATTTACACCATGGCATAAAGCCTACGCACTTTCTTCTGCAGTCCAGAATGAGCCACCATACTAAAGCCATGCAGACAAATGCATATATTCACTTCTGCTCATACCCACTACCAAAAAGCTGGAAATTGCAATGTCTTGGATGACTGCAACAGTTAACTGAGAAAAATCTGTGTTGACTTTTCTTGTCCTCTCTTCATTTACTGTGTGTAATGTCAGAGCAAGCAGGTGTCACTAAGCAAAACCAAACACTTTTTTAGCTTGTGATGTCTGGTGCATGTAATTTGTCCCACCCTCCTCTGTTTCTGGTCAGAATCCAGAAATTAATTTCCTTAGCAGAATCCAGAATCTAATTTCCTTAGCAGACAGAAAGCAAATGAGTAGATAACATGTCTAAGAGTAGCAGGTAACTTCTGAGAATTTATGGGTCTACAGATTCTTCGCTATCTTTATGTGCTGCAGGTTATGAAGGTTAGATCAAATTTGCTTTGGATAGTGCCTTCCTTGGAGGTTTCTGTAAAGACTTTGCTTGTTAAAGTTTTATTTTAGTGGTAATAAGGCCGGTTTGATGTTACTAGATGAAAGTGAGTCAGAAAAGCTTGAAGAAAAAACACATATAAATAACCATACTTCAAAAATCGCTTATGGTGCCATTATTTACCTGGTCATGTAACCATGCAGTATTTCTGGTAATGCTGTATTCTGTGGATTGTTGCAACACAATAACTTGTCCTTTCTGCAGCTGTGCCAATGTGGCATTGTGCACTGGCATAATAAAGTTATCATTTGTTGCTACTTAGATATCAAAGAAAAATCATAATGTTTCATCAAGACCTTTCAATAAATTTCAATAAAGCTTAACTGGCTTTTATTAATACATTGAAGATGATGAGAGAATTATTTTCAAATGTTAGGATTAATGAAATTTTTAGAAGACAACTTACTTCTCTGTAGAAGATAGCTGCTTGCATAAGGGAGCTACTGAGGGCATTAAAATTCCAAACAGTTTTGATTAAGAGATAATCTATTGCTCTCAGCTTGTTTACTTTAGATTTAGAGTCTGATGAGGCTGGGTGAGAGGCAGACACCTTGTCACTCCCATGGGAATTTTTCACTTTATTTTCACTCATACTTGGCACAAGTATGTAAGTTATCTTGGCAGGTGGGAGCATTGGTTGACTGAACAGTCAGGTGACTCTTCAAAGTTGAAACTGAAAAGCAAGTTACAAAGACCAAACAATCTGTGCATCCATCTCCCAGGCTGTCATGAGATGGTGCTGTCAGCAGCTTTATCCATAGGGAGTTTCTGATAACTCTTCTACAAGGTGAGGCAAGATCTTGTTCCTTCTGGTTGCTGGTCCAATTCTGTGTCAGAAAAAATGCTGCCAAATGTCCAGGAGCACCTAATCAAGTCACCCTACACAGGGAAGGGGAAGGATGTCTTGAAAGTGACCAGTGGTAGGTCTACCTCATCTCTCTAAATACTTTTCTGTGTATTCAAAGAAGACAAGATCGATGGTCATGGCATGGCCTGATCCATGGGTAAAATGCTTCTTGGGGGAACAGTTTGTGGGCTAGAAATACATTATATTTTCTTGTGACAGGACTTTATAAACAAGCATGTACAAAATGCTAGAAAATTGGGGAACTTGGAATAGAAGAAACAGATTAGGCTGTTGCTGTGTCAATTAAATCTAAGTCATTCCAGTTGTTTTGAGTATGGTCAAATGGATTAAACCCCATGTAATAGATTTAAATCTCACCAACGCATTTTGTAAATGAAGAATGAAAGGACATTAGGGGATGTAAGCACAGGAGCATAATTTTCAGTGCACGTAGACAAACCTCAAATTAGCATACTTACTCCTCAGTAATGATGTAATTATGAATTACACATAAACTTTCACAGAGTTTCAGAATTGCATGGACTGTTCTGATTTAAAATGCCTCATAATGCTGCTGCTTTTCCTTTCACCAGAGACCAGCAGAAACTGTAGATGAAGAAGAAAATGTAGAAGAGGAAAGTGACAGGGTAGAGGAGGAATATAAAGGAGAGGAAGAATATCCAGAAGTGAATGGAGAGGAAGGTGGGGAAGCTGTTAAAGAAAGAATTGAAGTAGAAGAAAACAAAAAGAAATCTAATGAAAATTATGAAGATGAAGCAGGAGAAACACAGAACATTGACCAAGCAGAGGAAAAGAAACTTATCCATTTAAATGGCAAAAATAGTGAAGGAAATGGTGAGGGAATGGAGCATTTGAACTACCAAGGTGATCTTCAGCCTGAAGAAGAAATTAAAGAGGATGCTGGCAGTCAGAACCAGGTGAGTGTTTATTCTTTGAAACTGGTTTTCTTATATTATTGTTCATCATTCATCTCAGCCTTATTCTTCTCATCTGGTCTCTAAGTACTTAATTTCTGATAAAGTCCTGAGACCATTTATGAGAACTTCAGTTTGTGCAAAAGTTGTTTTCTATCTATACAGATCAGTTGCATCAGTAATTACATTGTATGCCCTCCAACTGAGAAAGCAGATGTTTCTCACTGTTTGATCAATCTGCATCTTCTACTTTCCTTAGCATGCTGCATTTTGAAAAAAAAGTAATGAAAAAAATTCTTGCCGTTTCCAGAAAAGCAGAATCATTATATATTTCTACAGTACTTTGTCTTTTAGGACAGAGCAGAAGGGTGTGTTCATCACACCACAGTGCCTCATTATTTTGATGAATTTACTTTCACAAAAGTTGCATTTCATAAAGCGTTTTTGCCATTGCTTTGTGGAAGTTCCATCTCTTTTTCATAGAAATTGAAAAATATAGTGGATATGAACAAGATCCTTCAAATCAAGGGGCTTTAGTCAGTTTAAAAGTAATTATCCTATTCATTTAGGATACATGGTAATGTGCTGGTGGCTTAGATGGAGGGATGCAACCCTCATAAATAAGGAGAACTGCCCTGACTGTCAGATGAACTGACCAGCTCCCAGAGTGTGAGAAACAAAGTGTTTTGTTTGATGGGGAGAATCCAGGTCTGAGAAGATTAGGATTCATGAGTGTCAGAAGCAGAACAAATTACTGCCTACAGGCTGCTGAAAAACAGTCTCTTCCTGTGCTTCCTCTGACACTGGAAATGGTTTCTTGCACTTTGCAACTGGGCTTTCTTCTGTTCCTGTATGACACACAAGAATATTTTTCAATCAGGAGAGCTGAGTAACATGACATTTTCTTGGGCTCTGAATTTGTTCTGTGCTTCATATATTTGATTTTTTTGTTTTGTTTTAGATAAGCTGAAATTATTTATGGAAATGGAGGAAGTGAATGAGCATTCACTTTAGGTGCATATGTGGGTAACTGGATGCTTGATGAAAGAACTGTAGGGAGAACTTCTAATGAGTGCTTTCTCTTTTGGAAGATACATAAGTTAAAAATAAAGGAAAATTTTAACATGATCACTCTTGGAAAACATTTTTTTCCTTTAAGACTTTAAGAATTGTGGAAAATTTTAATATGAAGTACTTAATGCTGTATTGAAATGACAACAAATCTTTGGTACCCAATGACATCAACAGTGCCTGTCCTTTTTCTCGAGGTTGATCCTGGTCTTGAAAAAACATCCACAAATCCAAGGGTGACGTTCACCAGCCCACAGGAAAGTGAAAAGAAAGACCAGAGCAATGACTATGCGGCAGTTGCATAAACAGGAAAAAATATAATGAGTATAAAATGAAAAAAAATACCACTATAAATATAAAGCATGTTATTTTTTGCGATTGTTAACTTATATTAGGAAGGCAGGTTGAGTAACCATGAGTTGTGAGACGATGATGCTGTATGGACTGATGAAAAACAAGCATTTATATCTACTAGAAGAACATAGAAATATTTTTACAAGGTGAGATTTTCTGATATTTGAGGATTTGAGGGGGGGAATACAAGAGTACTTTATAGTAGTAATTAGAAATAAATGAACTATATTATGCTATGAGATAGTTAGCAACAACAGAAAAAACACAAAAATAGGGAAAGGAAAAGAGACATGCCCAGATTCAATGTCAAAACTTCTTTGTCAATTTATTCAGGAAAATAAACTATTTTTTAGCTTTCAACTAGGACACGTGTAGTTTTTTCCTCTAAAATTCCATGATAGGTATAATTTTCAGGTATAACATTAAGATATAGCTAGAATATGTTCCTCACCTAATGGATTTATGTCCACAGAAAATGGTTTGCTATAATGAAGGGCCAGTTCAATGTTACTAAATAGTCTATTTTCAGTATATTAATTAGAATTATTAGGTTTTGCATAGATAAATAGCAGTTATTTAGCACTGTGAACACATGTTGACAAGCCTACAATCTTGCAGCTTGTTTCCATTTAAAGCAGAATATTTTATTGATTGTCCTGCACTGGTTCATTAAATAACTTTTTTTGTCATCATGAACAAAACCAAAGGAAGAGTATGTAACAGATTAGTTAAAAAAGTTTAATTTGTATGTATTTGTAATTCAGTCTAAGAGAAAATTAATTTATTAATGAACTAAAAAAATAATATGCCTGGATTCAGACTGAAATTTCCATGAAACCACTGCTGTTGATGGAGCCTTTTTAATATGTGAGACATCAGAATGAGCCCACCAGCTTTCTGTAAAAGTCAGGAACAATTATAGCATTTATGAACACTTTGTATAGCCTTAATGGTTGGAAGTGTGTCATCATCCTTTTGAGCAAGCTGTCTCCTGATAGGCTGTGACTTAATATGCACTAGTAAATAAGTCATTGATCCACAGTTCTCTTAATGACACTGATCCCATTGCTCTTATCATTTCTCTGTTAGTAATGGGAATAATTTGTATTTCATAGAAATACAACCCTGAGCATAATTTTATTAATTATACAAAAGAAATAGTGAGTTACCTTATCATTAGTGCTAGTAAATTATTACTAGAAGAAACTTAATGTCATTTTTGTTGATTTCATGCCATTGAGATATGAATTACACTTACGAACAAATTGAATTTGAAGCACTGTTTAAGGAATGTGAAGAATCATTTGTCATAACTGAAGCTCAAACAAACATCTTCCCTTCTTCTACTACTTAATATTTTTCCAATGTAATAGAAATATGTGGAGATCCTTCCACATATTTCTGTGCTTTGTTAAAAAACATATGGACAGAGTTAGAACAATTTCCCCTGTGCCATCTCTGAATTGTCTGTGAAACCTTCTTGAAACCTTCTGTCTATGAAGCCTGTGCCTTCTGTTGAGCTGTCTGACAAAGATCTAAGAGAATATTGCATTTGTGATCAGTTCAAAATAAGCTCTTAATTTAGCCACACTCTTAAGCAAAGTATACCTGCTTCCTTTTTATTTGTGATAACAATTAAGCCTATGCTCAAATACATTTGATTTCTCTGGGATTTAAAAACAGTTATAGTTTAACTTATAGTTAAGAAGAAGTAAAAACCAACCAACTCTTCCCTGCCCCCCCCCTCAACCCCACAAAAAACCAAAAAACAAACAAAAAACAAAAAGAGCCTGAAACAGATTGGATAAAATAACTGTGGGTGATAGTGAGGTAAAATGACATAGGTGCCTTTAATGTTGGTTTCTATTCATAGCTTCTGAGTGCCAGCAGTTTCTTCTTTTGTTTCCTTTCCTCAAAAGTTTCGTGTTTTCCATGCTTAAAAGAATTAAAGATATCAACAAGAATAATTTAAAGGATTAAACTAAAGTCTAGGGAAATGTAATGGTATAATTTTCCTTCCACTTCCTCCACTCATAGGAAGATGAAATTCCTGTGAGTGTTACTCAACTTCGAAAATGTTTCTCCATTTGTTCTTGTATAAGAAAGACAGGATATATTTCTTCAGAAAAGTAAATCAGACTGTTTGGAAATAGAGATATAACCATTTTATCATTCACCTTGCAACACTGACATGAATTTTGTATCAGATTCTTCTATTTAGGGAAGCTAATTTACGTCTAACAAATAATTCTAGTAGAAATTAAACAAGAATGATACAGATAGTCTTGCTCATAGTTTTTCTGTCTTGATCTGCTGTGTGTGATGACTTAACTCAGTTTCACCTAAGAAATACATTCTTTTATAAAGTTTATATAACGTTATTTTATTAAGCTTATGTGGAACAATTCTGAGGTTTTTTTTTTTTAATTTTTCTTGTTTTGCTTTTATTTTTAAAAATAAATTGCTGTTAAAGAGAACTAGTACAGATACTCCTGTGTTTTCTCTCTTATCAAGGCCTGTTTGATGTTAAATCTGAAATGGGGTTACTGATTCTATAAATGTGGTGCTTTTGCAGCTGATAGGATTCTCCCATAATTAAAACTTTTTAAATATATTTTTTAAAAAAACAACAAAAAATCCTCCCAAAAATAGACAAAACCCAAACAAACATGCACAAAAAGCAAGCAAAAACCCCAGACCAAGCCAAAAAAAGAAACCAAACAAAACAAAAAACAAAAACAAAACAAAAACAAAAACAAACAAAAAAAAACCAAAAAAACCCCAAAAAAAACCAAAACAAAAAACCAAAAAACCGAAAACCTGATTTGGTAGTGTTCGTATTGCCCCTGCAAAAGAAAATACGTTGACAATTTAACTGATGCATCGTTATGTAAGACTGTGTAATGAAAATGTAAGACTAATGCACAGTTAAACTTGCTCAGTTTAATGTCACCTCAGTTCAGGTTAGGCCTGGGTGGTTGGTATGTGTGCACTGTTCAGGCAATACTCAGCAAATGACATTAGTTTTGTCTGTTCCCTGGCAATTCCTGGAAAAATTACCAAACTTCTATGTGTCTCCCTGCAGAGATTCCTAATTTCAGCAAAGCATTAAAGCATAGGCAGGCTTAAATCCCATAGAACTGCAGTTTCCATTGAATTTTAACTAAAGTTTTGGTGCCTTGACATGTCAGAGCCAAAATCAAGTTAGTTTGTGGAAAAAAAAAAAAAGGGGGGGTAAAAATAAGGAAAATGTAATCCCTGGTCAGTTTCATCTAAAGTAGAGTGAAACAAACCTGTATGCAAAAGAATAAAAGAATAAGTGTGAGCATTCTGATCACTTGAAAATAGTGAAAGAGAAAGGATTGTTGCTGGGCTATTTTGATTGACTACCTCAAAAGTACATTAAAACAACCATTAGACAATAAATGTAAATACCAAACAAAGTATCTCCAGGAGGGGTGTGTTTATTAAGTAGTTGCAGTCAGAATGATTGAATGGGATGCACTCAAGGATGTTTTGTTTTGGGTGGCTGACAGCCTTCAGTCTAAGTTTTAATCTTAAGAAGTGCTGTGGACGCGGCAATAGACAGTGGAGCCATCTGCTCTCTGTAGATCATTGTGCATGTGCACATTTGCATCCATCAACCTATAGATGTGTGAGTGCTGAAACTGAAGGCATTTGCTGTGTGCTCAGATGTGCTGCACACATAAATAATGTGCATATTAAGAGTTTAATCTTCTTACAATGTTAGTGAGGGGAAAATATTACTGGCTGCAGCTGAAATTTGCTATAATTAGACAAGATTATATAACCTTATATATATAAAAACCTAGTAATAACCTCATTTAAAGGGTGACGTATTTTCTTACGTTGTGTGTACACTTCAGTGCTTTGCTGAACCAAGCTCAGAATTCTTGGAACACTGAAGTAAAAAGAAAATACTGGCCTGGGAGGTACTTGAAGCTATGGGGGCCATAAGAAAGTGGTCAGGATTTGGAAAATTCAAGAAAGAAAGTGCAAGTCTAGAGTGCAACACGTGATACCAAAACATTGAATGGCTTTTAATATTAACATTTGGTGAGCAGCAAAGCCCCCAGCATTGCCAGGTGGGACCATTGTCAGAGGACCTCGCTTGGGACTGTCATGCAAGAACCATCCTGTGCTTAGAAAGTCACAGATGAGCCTCTACCTGCAATCTACAGCCAGACTGTGGCAGAACTGGGACTCTCTGCCCTCCTGAGCTCCCTACCTGCAAGGCAGGTTTTTCCTTCCAACTCTGTCAGCATGGATATGATGATGTTCCCAACATGGAATATGTAGTGTTCCAGCATGTATATGGTGGGGGCTCCCAACCCTCTCTTTTTTTTCAGAGATGCTGCAGGACCTTTCCTCCCTCCCTCCCTCACCCCTCTTACACCAGCTCACCCCACTGGCTGCACATTCTGGGGGCACAGCCCAAGGAGGGTGAAAGGCAGCCCTTTGCATTTCTGCTAGGCCCTCCACCAGACTGGACCAAGGGATCTAGGACGTGGAGATGCCCCCATGTTGCCTACAGCCTAGGCCAAGATGGCCCTGAGATTGTTTTGAGAACACCAGGAAAACATCCATGGATGTTTACAGAAGGATTGATCCCTCATGAGCCAATAAGTAGTAAGTATTTCTTTGTTGGCCAGTCTGTGCATTGCACATTGGTCTGCTTTATCAATATGCTCTGAATGTTTAGGCAGATGTACATTGCTGTCTGGCTTGCTTGCCTGTTTGCCCACTGCTGCTCTCTGCTCTAGCATAAGGATCTTAATAAATCATCATCTTTAGCCTTATGATTCATGGAGTCCATGTAGCTCTATTGCCCCAGTCAGGGGCTGAATTCTGTTACACTCCCATCCATCCCTCCTGCCAGTACTGCCCGCTCCCTGGCCAGGCCCTGCATGTGGAAATCATGGAGTGCCTGCCTCCTGCCAGCACTGCTCTGTGCCTCCTGCTGTGTCTGGTGGCTGTTGGCTCCCACTGACCCACCTTCCAATGGGCACTGAGGAGCCCAGGAAGGCACTGGCACAAGACTTCTCTCCAGTATGGCCAGTGTCTGTCTTGCACAAGGAGCCCAGAGTTGAACACAGAAAAAAGGTCACCTCCCTCCCCCTGCTGCCAGAGCTTTGCCTACTGCAGCCCAGGGTTCCATCAGCCACCTTTGCCCCAAGGGCACTTTGACACCTTCAAACTGGGGCTCATCCTGGGATCCTCCATGACCCAGGTGTTTGCACAGCTGCTTCAGAGCTGTGCTCCAGCATCTACTGCTGCAAGGGCTTGTCCCTTCCTGGTAAGGCCCTGCATGGCTTGTTGATGGAGATAAGATAAAGTGACTCAGATCTGGGCTGGGGGAAGAAGAACACATTCACAGAGGGATCAAACTTTGTGCCCTCGAGGTGGAGACCACAGCCCCAAGGCTATCACCTGCCAGGCTCAAACAGACCCNGTTGGAGAATGAAATGTTATGACTTAAGCATCTTCCCGAAGTACTTTTGCCAATTATAGCACAACTGTATAAAAGCAGCAGAGAAGTCCACCAAGCCCTGACTAAGGCCCTGCATGGCTTGTTGATGGAGATAAGATAAAGTGACTCAGATCTGGGCTGGGGGAAGAAGAACACATTCACAGAGGGATCAAACTTTGTGCCCTCGAGGTGGAGACCACAGCCCCAAGGCTATCACCTGCCAGGCTCAAACAGACCCCTACACCAACAGAGGCCAGGAGGAGAGGTTTTGGGTGGTAAAAAAAGCCTCTGGTCAGAGGCAGTAAACACCCATCCTCTGCTGTGCAGAGGAGCTCAGCTCTGGGGCCCTTTCACCCCAGGAAAAGCAACATCCACATGAAGGACAGCAGAGGGGGTGTTGTGACCCATCAAAAGACCTCCCACAAAGGAGTCTCCAGACCCTGCACCAGAGCACTGAAACATGATGCAACAGATCCATGGTGTTGCAAGGGACAGTGGACAGTGTCAAACTGTCTCCTTGCATGGGAGCTTTGCTTTCAATTCTTAGTTTAGGGTTACTTTTTTTTTCTTCTTTTTCATCCCATCTCTATCTGAAACTAAAAAAAAAAACCTGTTCAGATTTTAAGATTTAAAATATGAAATCATTTATGTTTCCTTCTTCAAAGCTATTCAACATGGTAGAATGAAAAAGCATTTGTAGAAATGCATAGTCCAATTTACATGCTACACCTAGTAAGACAATTCCTGTCAAATACTAAAACCTTCTCTCCCACCCCCCCCATATGACACAATTTATTTATAAGCAAATGGTTTGATTTTTTCTTTAAAATGAGATTATTATAGATATTTGTCTTTAAGGAGTGAACTCCCAATTCCCCTTTCCTCTCCAGCTGAGCAACACTTTTCCACATTGTGAGTATCCCAATGGCTGGGAACTGTGTCTGTTTGGGAAGAGGTAAAGAGGTGTGAATCTTTGGGACTCCTGCTTGAGAAGATGGGAACAGCCAGCCCCAGGGGAGAGAAATAAGCAGTCCAGCCTTCAGCTGAAGCAATTTTGTGGATGAACCAGTTGAATGTTGTAGAACCAAGGGGCTCGACAAAATCAATGCTTAAGATAAGAGAAGATTGTTACTTTATTAGCAAGTATTTAGAGGGTGGGTAGTATTTTGGGTTTGTGTTCACATAGGTGAGTGAATTCTCCCACTCTTGAGAGAAATAAATGTATTCAGACTTCAGTAATACGTAGACTTTTCTCCTTGTATTAGTTGGGAAGGACCTCCAATTTAACTAGAGATTTGAGAGATTTAAACTCCTCTGTCTCAGTGATGAAGTGGTGGTGTCAGAGATAACCAGTCGTGCTGCCACTGCACTTTGGGTACTCAGCTTGGTATCCTCATTAAGATGTTGCCTTTGTTTCCTCTGCTGCCACAGGTTGTAGTTTCATCAGTGCATACAATCTCCTCATTCTTCTGTTCTCTGCTCCTTTGCTTCTTCCAGTTTGGTTGTAAGGAAAGATACTTCTAAAAATAGTGCCTGTGCCATATCCTCCCTTATAAATTGTTGAGTCAAGGCTGGCATCCTTAGAGTAACCTGAGCTTTACACCTTCCCATCATTTTCTTGTTCCCACTGACCTCTGCAGAGTTAGCACCAAACAGAAATTACCTTGGTGAGACAAGGGTTAGGATTTGCATCCACTATTTAAAAGTAGTCTCCTTCTGCAGAGAAAGAGGAATGGGTAAAGACTATTTCTTCTTTTCATGCAGCACAAGGCCTAGTTCAAGATGAGCCAAGGATTGATAGTTCAAAATACCCTGCCTCCAGGACTGTAGGTGGCTTATCCTAGGAAAAAGAAGGTAAAGTAACTCAGCCTCTTGCGTGCCTCTGGCTGAGGGCCTCACTCTCAGGTATATCTGATGCTTGCAGATTGTCCTGTGTGTGTGCAAAGGGAGGCAGGCATCTGTTCTAGTAGCATGGTGCTTGCTCATGGGGATTAGAGCCTTTCCCTGGAAGAACCTTCCCAAGTATGATTTTCTGTGGGGAAACTGAAGCAGAGGTTTGTTTGCATAAAAGGCAGGGGTTGTTTGTTTCTTTGATTGTTTTTTGCAGGGGGTGGGGGGGTTTGGATAGTTCATCTCAAAGGCCTTAATATTGGTGTTCAGACTTTTTTCACTCACTAGGACCTCTTTGCACTTGGATGTTCTCTGCTGTTCCACAGCAGGGAGAGCCCTGGTGCTACAAAAGGCCCCTGAATGTGGCTGCTGGGGATGGGCAGGTGCCAGGCAGGTGCCTGACTGGTGCATGTGGGGAGCACATCATGGTGTGCTGACTGACCTAGTGGAGTTTGCCACTGCTCTCAGACAAATGCCTAGTCCTCTGGAAGCTCCCAGCAAGTAAAAAACCTACACACAACACTGCCTCATGAGAGGTCCTCTACCAAAAGAAGTGATGCACATGTCAGTGGTGTGTGTCCATAGGTATTGGGATCCATGTGGTGCTCCCAGCAGCTTTGCTTTTTTAACTGTTCTGCCCTGCATACAAGCAGTGAGCCAGTGAGCTAGATTAGTTCCCTTACACACAGGATGCAAACTGCAATCCTTGACACCTTTGTTCTCTGCACTTTGCTGAGAGTGTGTTTCAGTACAAGCCTGATGTGCACAGGAAGCATGGCCAGCAGCCTCTTTACAGAGCAGATCTGGACACACTTTGGGGTACATGTCAAGTTCCTTCTAAACCAACATCTGTGTGATCCACAGCTGAGTGTTTGAAAGATAAGGACTGCACTGATAGGGTCTGCACTGCTTCTGGAGGTTTGGGACCTACCTTGAGTATGCCTGTTTGCTGGTTTGCTCACAGAGATCCTGTGTGAGGACACTTGGCAGCACACCACACAACTAGAGGCCAGAACCTTCTCAACATGAATGCATCTGCAGAGACAAAACAATCTGGCTATCAGGCCTGGGATTTCTTTTGAGCTGAGTCCTTCAAGGTTTATGCCCATGGTTGAGGCAGGTGAACTTCTGTGTGACGGGAGAATGTTTTCTCATCGTACCTGTGGCTAAACACATATGATGCCTCAGGAGTGAGCAGTTTATTTCAGAGAACAATGATGAGGCACTCCTCAGAGGGCAGCTGCTGCTTCTGGAGGGGCAGAGGACTCAGACAATGTTCCATGTCAGATCTGTCTACATCTCATGTAGACCTATGGCCAAACATATGACCTGTTTAAACAGACTCAATTTGTCACCTTCCAGTTACATGATCACCTGGAGGTCAAAACAAGCTCTTTTCCATCCATTCTGTTCTGATTTTAAGCTGAAGACGGGCTAGCTGCATGTGCTGCAATCATCTCTCTTTAACTGGTGTTCACTGAAAGGGACCAAGCTCTTACTACTCCTCCCGTGGCACAAGATGGTGATGTCTCCCTCCAGGGAAACCTGAGACCTTGGCTCTCAGGGCACAAGGGAGTTCATATGGCTGCTATGGTGGTTTTTGGAAGAGTGCTGGAGCTGCCTCTGCCCTGAAAGCTCAGCTATGGGCCAGAGCTAAAAGCTGACACTGACTTCTGTGGCTGTCCTGGGTCTCAGTGAATGCCTCTGCTCTGATCTGCACTGATGTGTGCCTTGCTCAGGACTTTCCCAGTCACCTCTGATATGCAAGAGGAGGTGCAGATTAACCCATTCATTTGTGACCTTACAAAGCAGGGAGCCAGAAACCCAGTCAGCCTGTATGTGAGGTATACTGAGGCACCCTCCGATTTGTGCTCCTTGGAAATAGTGGCTCTGTTCAGCCATCTTTGAAGTGAGGATTTTTGTCTGGGCACAAACTTGCTCCAGTTTCAGAAGTGCCTTTGCAAGGGGCCATTCAAGAGCCAAACCCATTCTGGGCAACAGCAATCTGAAGAAATTTTTTATCAAAGTATCCTAAAGGGAAAATTGTGTCCTCGCATTTGTCCAACAATAAGGTCCTCATGCTTCTCAAGCCATCTGTGGGCACCAGAATATTAACGTCAAAAGCTGATTTGATTTTTTTATAATGCCTACTTCCATGAAGATTTTGGCCACTGCACTTATGTTGTTCTGGTCACAGGGTTTAGACCTGCAGCAAGTTTTTCTACACTTTCAGTATTCACTGACTGTCTCTTCTGATACTCATTGACAGATGACCACAACAATACAAACACCACCAACATATCCTTTCAGTCTCAGGCTGAAGGGTGCCTTTAGCTAGGAAATGGCCTGAAGTGATGAGTACCATGAGTTTTGAGGCTGAAATACCTGGAGCATCACAACATACATTGTTAAATTGACTAGTTTATTAACACTGTTTTAAACTGATCTCACATCTATATGTGCAAAAGCCCATGAATGGAAAATTATGGGAAAAAAAAAGAGTGCCTTCAAAAATCAGCTGTAAATAATTAGGAAAAAAACCAAACCAACAATAGAAGAGATTATTTCATGCTGTTTTTTTTCTCTGAAGGGATGTTAGAAGTACTTGCATCACCTACTGTCAATATGCAGAGATTATTTTCATCCCAATGCCTCTGTAAATTATCTGACAGCAAAAGTGAGCTTTGGCCTGCTTAATGTGCATCAAGTGAACAGATGCAGGAAATGCACACTGTGTAGTCTGCCAAATATCCAGATAAGAACTGAAGAAAAATGAGGGGGTTGGATGGATTGTTTGCCCAGAGACCAGAAGGCTCCAGAAGAATCACACAGGGTCCCTAAATATTTGAAACAGGAGGAAATTAGATGGGTCTTCCCATTTACAATGATTATTCCCTGGGACAAAATGTTCCATAGGAACGAACTGGCAAAACTCAAGCATTGTTTCTCTAAGAGGTGCATGGGCATTAACCCCAAATGACTGGTGCAGGGTAATGCTCTGTAGAGATGTTGCTTTCTTCAGCTGTGTAACGAGGAGGACATGAAAGGGGTGAGGCTGTGCCTCCACAGCCTGTTCACGCAGCTTATATTTTATTGTCACTCTACCCCTAACACGCAGTGAGCTGAGAGGGAAGCCTGCTGTGTAATGGCAGGATGACCGGTCACTGCTGAATAATCCCAAGTGCTAATTCCTTTATTTTACCAAAATTGTTCCATTCTTAGGATTTTTTAGAAAGCTGCTGGGAAAGTACATCCAGCTAAGGTACTTGCAGTCTTCTGCTGTCTCCTTTGCATTTCATGTCCTCAGGGGCTGAGTGGCCTCCCTGGTGTGCAGGTTGTGCTGCTGCTCCCCCACTGCTAAACCTATCTCCCTGTAGCCTCCCCATTCTGCTGCTTCTGGTTTCATGAAGAGCTGTTTGCTTGTACTTGTGCATGATTAAAAGTCTTATACTTGGAAATGGCAGGCTGTGGTTTTAGCTGAAACTGGGAATTAAATCTGCTTACAGGCAGCTCAAGAGGAGGAATGTTTCCATCTATGCGTTTTGCCTGTGATTTACCATGCACTGGGAAAAAACGGAAAATAAAGGTGTCAAGGCAGCCTGGAGAGTGGAGGACAGAACAGATGCTAACAGAAGTCTTTTCTGCAGTGTGCTGGGAGAGCAGAGCTAACCTTCAGGAGAATATCTATTAATCAAAATGAAGGCAGTAATTACCACTCAGATGAAAATTGTGATTTCTTTCACTACAATTGCAGAGAAAATGGTGTTGGGCTGGTAGGGATTGCACTGTAATATCAAGCCAAATAAGACTAGAAGAGGGACAAGAAATAAGGCGAGCATGAAGAAACTGGAAGGAGCTTCTGGAGGAGGGAGGTCAAACTTGAAAAAAGAAGAGCTTGGCTGCTTAAACCATTTCATTTGCACTGGAGTCTCCATTAATCCTTTAGAAAGCTGGCAGCAGTCAGGGCTTGGAGGGGAAGTCTCAGGCAGTCCCGTAGTTGAGTGTGTGCTGCAATTTAGTGGGGATGGAAAAAATGAAAAAGTTAAATGATAGGGAAATTGATATATGCAGGGACAGATTGCCCTCAACCTCACTAGAAATTTCCCGGGGAGCGTGACTGCCTCTTGCTGGTCCCCATCTAGGGGCCATATCACAGACATTGTCCATAAGAACAGCACACAGTACATTTCCAGTGCCTTTTGCTAATGCTTCAGCTCCTGCACCAAAGGGTGAAGGTGTTAAAGTGTTACAAGAAGATGGATCTTAAAAATGTTCCTGAGGTGTCCTAATCTTTCCAGTATGCAGCTTCTCAATAGTAACTGAGCAATTTTCTGCTCAATATTTCTACAAAAGCTGTGTGTGTCACTGATTCTCTGCTGTGAAGGATTGCAGCCTCTGGAGGTCCCAGTTCCAGAAAAGCTCCAAGCAACCGAAACAAGGGTTTAATGAGATGAAACATGTGTAGCAACGTTAGGCATGACAGCATTATCAGCTTTGCTGCTGCTGATAAATCCCAAGTGCATTTCCTATCCCAGAAAGCTTCAGTAAAATCCTCAAGGGCATTTCTTTTCCTCTAGCACCTGGGTAATGCTATGCCATGACTCATCTTCTTTTGTACTGTCAAAGCATGTTCAGTTCTGTGCAATGTGACCAAGGACCTGATGTTTGGATCTGCTCTATCAATTACCTGTGGGTCAGTTGTCCCCTGGATGAAAATTCAGTGACACTTGCACGTGTGGTGGAGTGTATTTTAAAGAACTATGTACCCATGTACCCATGGGTGAACCATCCCAACCTCTGTTTTCTTTTCCAGTCAAACTTCTAATACAGTGTTAACAAAATGCAGGTGAAGAGAAGGTACTCAGCTACAGGAGCCCTTGCTCTCATCTCCTCCTGTGAACTTCATTGTAAAACTTAAAATGTCAACATTTTCTCCACGTACAAGGAAAGTTGAAAAGGCCAGAAGAACTTGACTCTGCTGCCCACACACCGATAGCCTGACAGCAGTGAAAGTCAATGGCAGCAAACAACACTCCTTGCAACCCGGACAGGAAACACTGATGACCCTCTCTACCTGGAATAACTAACAAACAGCAGCAGTGACAGCCTCTCCATGTAAGCCTCGTGAGTAGTCAGTATCCCTGTTCTTGATGGCTTTCTTTATAAATACATAGCTTACCTTGCCAGTCTTCTGATCTTTTCCTCTTTTGCACTGCTTCATCTATTTTTTCCCTGAGATTACAGTCTTATTTTGAAGTATTGGGTGCAATGTGCCTTTGTATTTCTAATACATGTGTGCCAGTGAATTGCCAGATGTCTTCACATCTTCTTTCTTCCATTCTCTATGACTGGGTGCCGGGATGTGACAAGCTCTGGATTGCCCATCTTTTCAGTGCTAATGCTTGGACTCCGCAATTGTGTTGCCAAGATGGGAACTTTCTTTGCAGAAGAAAATTTTATTTCCCACGGTATTATCAGCCATAATTATTGCAGATTCAGCTGAAATTTCCAAACACGTATGATCTGGCTTATTGATGTTGTAAATATGAACTGAGTGTCACAGACCATAAAATGTTTTATGAGCAAGGGAAGGAGCACTTAGCTTTCCCTACAGCTCTTACCACATACTGCCATTATTATGGCAGAATCTGTTTGATTCAGCACCAAAGCAGCTTCCTCACTGCTCTAAAACAAAAATGGACTGCATTAAGAGACCAGTGAGTTTCAACTGCTGATTTCTCCTTTAAGTGCTCTTAATTTTATTTTTTTTTTACTAGAAAGAAACTTTTCACAAAATCCATGGCTGGCTCACGCCTAGAATTTTATTCAATCCATTCAAAAAATAGACAGAACTATAAGGTGGCACATATTGTCAGAGAGTACAAATGTCACATCTTTATACAGCTTAATTTAAATCCATAGATTAAGACAGTAAAATAATTGCCTAGGGTGAAAAAATAATTAGGAGCCTTCCATGAAAAGACAATCTTCAGGTAAGCATTTACACAGATGTATCTGGTTAAGCATAATTTTTTCTATTCTCTATAAAAATATAAACAGCATTTCAAAATGTCTTTAGATATGTACTAACATGGCATTGATGAACTGACAGAATACAGGGTGTGGGCATATCAAACTACATTTATTCATTCTCACCCAGACAAAACAAAAACATTTAATATTAGCCTCAACATAATACAATCTAATGAAAGAAACAATATCAAAGCAAAGACACACAAGTATGATGTTCCTCCTCCCACAGGAATTCCTTATCTTTATTTTGTTTGTAGTTTCTGATAACATGATGACTAAGACAAAAGTGGCACTTTAGCACAGGTTAGTTGTAACTCAGGATCAAGCATAACTTGCCTTTCCCAGGAAGTTACATTGCTGGGAAGTGGCATGTGCCAGGATCAAATTAAGGGCTCTCTCTGACATGTATGTTTTACCTGTGCAGTATTACCTTGATACAGACTGTAGCGTATGACAGGAGGACAAGTGCAAATTACAAGGGCAGAATCTTGGCTTCTCAGACAGCAGAACCAGGTGGGAAATGTAAGACTGAGCAGTACTTCAAAGGCAAAAAACCCATAAAATTAAACAAATTAATGAAATAGAAGAAATAGCAAATTCATCTGAACTTTAAATAGTGGGATGTAGAGTGTTCCTGGTACAGCTGTCGTAAGTGCACCTTAGGTTTCCCAGGGATGCAATCTGATAAGCTGAACACCTAATAATTGTTGCAAGAAATTATGGTACCCACACAGATGAAAAGGTTCAAATGTACTGAATATATTAGTCATAGGTCTGATCACATAATCTCCTTTTTCCCAATTTATCACAGCAGCTCCCCCAGTAGCTGCATGCTTATATAGCAGAGCACTTGATGTTTTACTTGACTAGCACAGATGCCAACAAGGGCTGATATTTTCCAGTTAAAGTGATCTACATGAGAAACAAAACCCAGGGGAAGGGTCAGGTTTCAGATAAAGGCTGGACATTTTGAACTCTGGACAAAGTGACAGGTATCTTTGATTCTCCTGGTGCTGGCGCTTTTGTGACTGGGTTTGCATGGGCTTTTATATCAGCTATTCGCTCTTTAAATCTTTGCTGGAGGTACTTTTCTTCTTTGGAGTAACTTTTAGCAAAAGCAGACATCAGCAGACACGCTGCCACAGTGGACCCTCCAACACAAAACAAAATTGCTCCTGCCAGCTTGCATATATCAAGGGACCCATTGAACTGAACAGCACGGGCATCCACAACAACAAAATCATCCTTCCCAAGGGCTTCGATTTTCGGTGGCACAAGAAAACCCACTACAAGAACAGCTACACCTATCAGCATAAAAGCCGTCCCAGAGATGAGTCCGACCTGGAAAACAAAGAAACAAACAAAATCCCAGTTAATTTCCAGTTTTTCCATTTCCCTTTCCAGTTTTCAGTTGAGAAGTACATCTAGGAGGCATTTGTCTTTCACTGTGTTTTGCGCATACAGTTCCAGGAAAAGTATTTTTCTTTCAGGATATATGAGGCCCTACTAAAACTAGAATATACATAAAAATGTTATCTTTAAAACTAATTTTTATATAATTGAGTATTGATATTTCTGGAAACAATAGAATATGCATTACTATCTCTTAACAGCATTTCATGTTGAAAGGTCCCATCAAAGAGAGGATCGGAGTTTAACCCCCAAGCTGATTATTTCAGTGTAACTGATTATTTCATTTGCTTTACCTGGTGGTAACACTAACAGTTCAGTCCCTGCTGGTAGTCTGTCATATCCACCATTTGCTTTTACTTCATGAGATGGCATTCCTTTGCAGGGATTAGAAGGAAATTGCTATTGCCATATGAAGTAATCACAGAGTGTTTATAGCACATTTCAAGTGTAAGTAGAAAATCTGGTTCACACAGAACATTCCTGGAGCAAGGGATCACTGGGGGGGGAGGGACCGGATGTCCTCATGGGCCCCATCCAACCTCTGTCCTTCTCCAATCCTGTTAAATTCCCTGACCTTAAGGGAGATTTTTTTGTTTGTTTGTTTTCTTGATCCCTACATCACACTCCGCTCTTAACCTACCAGTTCTGTTCCCAACAATCTGGCAAGACTTCTACAGGTGCAGAGCAGAGGTAAACTACACTTTCAAGATGTACATGGGTACCCAGACAAGAGTTTGGTGTTTCAGTGACGTTGGGACAGAGAAACTGGATGACCCAAAAACCCCAGGGAGGTGACATATTTTAGTAAGTGTTCTGCTTTCAGACATACTTATTTGGCCACGTCAGGCAAAACTGAGCAACAAAAGGCCTTTCTGGATGAATACTTAATACCAGTAGTTACACAGGGGAAGTCTTGAAATGGGACTCTTTCTCATCAGTAAAAAACAACAGGTAGTACCTTCCAGAATACAGAGCTCCACCTGCTTGGCGATCTCTGGATCTGAAAATCATCCTCATACTCCCAAATTGAAGCTGTGCAGTCCTCATAAAACTGATGCAGGTAGGACCGAACTCCGTAGCGTTGGTACCCTCCCTCAGTGCTGCCCTGCGCATGCTTGGACCCGCAGATGTCAGCATAGGAGCTCATCCTTCCTACCTGCAATGAGAGGTTTCACGCAAAGCAGCTCATTATAGGTGCAGTGGGAGAGCAAAGATGGCTGCAAACTCTCCAGATGTGATTAAAAATAACCAAAAAAAACCAAACGGCCCAGGAGAGACCTTTCCTTCCTTTTTTTCCAAACCGAGAAATGACCTGGGTACAGTTGCATGCAGTGACTCAGCTCAAGCGAGCCCAAGGAACTCAGGGACTTGGCACAGCACAGCCCAAAGGTGCTGCAGGGAACATTCACTCCTGTACGCAGGGTGCTCACTCCCCATCTTTCACGCTAATGTACTACTGTGTTTCCATGGAGACTGAAAAAACCAGGATATGCCAGGTAGCAAAATCCAGCATCTCTAAAGGGCTCATGTTGCCTCTCTTCCAGACTGTCTCTGTCAGTCTCTGGAGTTTGCCACCTTATGAACTTTCCAAACTGCTGCAAAAGAGACAGTTTTTAAAATGTTTTTTTTGGGTTTTTTTTTTTCTGAGCTTTTGAAGTGCAGGACTAAGTACTGATATACCATTCACATCCATGGGAAACAGAAGCAAAATAAGTCCTAGACAGATTAAAAGAGTAGATAACTTGTATTTAAATAGGGATAGTTTAAAAGAATAAAATTAGAAATGGAATGCCGAAACAGCATCAGTCTGCTCAGTGAGACTGAAACAGAAATACTAAGCTTACAGCCAAGTACTGCTCTCTTGAAGAAGTCAATGCCCAAGCTCCTGCTGACTTTAATATCAGAATTTTGCCTGCTATGAATTTAAGTTCTTCTGACACACAAAATCCATATTTATGCAAGTCTAAGGCCTGAACTTGATTTGCATTAAGTGTGATGCTACAGAATTCAGTGAAATAATACTAGCCCTTAAAAACAACTTGAGCAGTAGCTCAACGTCACTTAGGCTCATTGGCTTCTTCTTAAAGAAAGTTCAAAAAGCCTTAGTCCAAATGGAACTGGTAATCAGAACCTGCACCTGAAAGTCATGGCTCAATTTATATTCGCTTCAAGCAGTAAGTCAGATTTCCACAGAAACTTCACTCAGAGGGAGGGAGGGAGGTTTGATGTGATCATGGCAGCTGGGTCTTCCCAATTTTGAAGCCCTACAGATTTTTGCCCTTTGGGGATGACTGATCTTCGTGGATATGAAATACCTGAGTATGCAAGCATCCAAATTAAGGAGAATCCAGAAAATACTGATGAGGAATAGCAACGGTCTGACTGAGTATTTTAGCTGTCTCTGCTAAAAATCGGTGCTGGCATAAACAGTGAACTTCCAGTCTCTGAGAATATTTGTGTTCTTGGCTCAGGAATAGAGAGGGTTTTGATTTTTCCTCTTTAGAGAAACCAATTATCTTGGGATTTTGTTTATTTTTTATATCTAATGTGCATTGACTTTGAGATTTCATGATCTCAACATCTTACAGTCAGAAATATCTCTCATACGACACAGTGATGAGATTTCTCACAGAAGTCATGACCCAGTGGAGGAGGCAGTCCACATCCTGCTGGGAGACCTGTCAAGGGCCAGACGGGACACTGCTGGTGACTGAGCTTTGCAGAGCAACAGGGGTAGCACCAAGCACAGCTACTGTCAGGAGCCCCCTTTTTTAACCCCTATGTTCTCCCTGCAAGTTTCCCTTTTCCACCTCAGCCACTGTAAAGCTTTAAGAAATTACAGAAGTGCTCTCCAAGTCTGCAGATGGGCTTGCTCTGCTGATAGTACAGCACCAGTGTCCATCAGTGTGCTCAAGGTGCTGGCCTTCCAAGGAAATGTGGAAATACAGCCATGGTGGAGAGAGACCTTGAGACCGCAGGAAACTCCTGGGCAGCACCAGCCTCTCACCAGATGAACTGGGAGAGCCTGGCCCCAGGGCCACCCTGTGTCAAGTTGTATGTAGCTAACTCTGATGTTTCCAACTACAGTTAATATACTGAAATGAACATTAATTTGTGTCATGGTTTAAGCCCAACTGGCAGCTAAGCACCTTGTAGCTACTCGCTTGTATCTATCCTCTAGCCCTCCATGGTAGAATAGGAAAGAGAACCAAAAGTAAAGCTTGTAGGCTGAGGTAAGAACAGTTTAATGATTGAAACAAAGTAAAATATAATACTACTAATACTAAATGAAAAAAGAGAGCCAAAACCCTGGAAAAAGAAGTGATGCACAATACAGTTGCTTACCACCCCAAACAGTGCCAAACCTTGTCCCCAAATTGCCGTTGTCCCCTTCCTGGTAAGCCCTACAGTTTCTCTATTGGTCATGATGTCCTATGGTGTGGAATACCCCTTTGGCTAGCTCACATCAGCTGTCCTGGCTGTTCTTCTTCCCACCTTTTTGTGCAGCCCCTCACTGGTAGAGCATGAGACACTGAGAACTTCCCTGATTTAGGGCATCATGAAACAACAACCAAAACATCAGAGTATTATCAACACTGTTCTCATACTGAATCCCAAACACAGCATTGTAATGACTACTGAGGAAAAAACCAAACCCTATCCCAGCTGAAACCAGGACAGTTTGTTGTGCTTTTTTTCATGCTATGAAGTTTTGAACGCTGTTATTTTCTGAGGTACAAAAACAAAAATAAAATTGTAATATGTATATAAGTATATAACCTGGACTATAGTGGGGAAGAGCTGGCAAGTTATTTTACTTTTGAAATCTGTTTTTGTTTCCCTCAGGAAAACGCTTGATCCCCTACCCAAAAAGAGAGGACAAGAAGTCCTCTTTACTCACTGCCACCATTTGTTCAACAGCTAGCTGCCATCTTTAATAGCACAAGCACTGAGGAGCTCTCATAAAACCAGAGTTCTGCCCATCTCATAAACATACCTTAGGGGGAAAGGAGAAGAGGGAAAAAAAGGGTGTAGTTTAGCATAGCTTCCCCAGCTGTCTCATACAGGGTCACACCACTTCAATGATAAGAATACTAAATCCACACCCCTCAGCCCATCCTTTGGTTAAGCAAAGATTCCATCTCACACATCAGACATAGAATAAAGAGGTCAACTGAAGTTCTGCAGAGACTCATTCTCTTGGGTCCTTACTTAGATTTTTATTCTCACATCAACCCTAAAATTATGCTTAACTTCTAGCTGACTTAAATCATTCAGGTAAGCAAATTTAGCATAATATAATGAGAAGAATGGTAGGTATTTTCCCCAGGCATAAGTGATTCCATAAGGTCAACCCAGGGAAGAAGCAGAATTAACATGATTGGATAATGTGGTCTCCCAAAGCTTGCTTGTATTACTCCAGCTGCCACCAGAAGCATTCAGAAAGGAGGTGAAGCACTTTGCTGAGTCTGAGCCAGCAACTTTAGTTATCATGATAAATTTAATAAAACCCAATGTGACATGACAGAGACCAGTATAAAGATGATCTTGCATTCACTGCACTGTAGGTTTAGTCAAAAGAGAAAAAGGAGGATGCAGTGTTTCTAACAGCTTGATGATGAACTGCCTGTAAGGACCAGACAGCTTACAGAACACTTAGATTATTTTTATTTAGCAATCTAAAAGGCTAATAGGTGGTTTTGGTCAGGTATATGAGCAAAATGATAATTAAGAGCTGGGAGGTGAAACAGGAAACAAAAGAATGATATTATGCTTGAAAGAGTAGTGATACCATCAAGAAGTATGACCTTTTAAAATGGAAGGGAAAAAAAGGTAAAAGGACTGTTGGAATCATTAATTCTTTTCAAGCACTGCACAATATTAATTATACTGAGCATTTTCTTCATGATCAGACTCTTTCACTTACAAATAATCTCCTATATTTTGAAAAATATCTTGCCCCTTAAGAGAGAAGGCGGCTCCATGGCCTATATGAAGCAGGCTGACAATCTGGGCTAAGATGGTCTCCTTTCTCAGCTGCAATGGGAATATATTGTTCTTGCTACCTACAGAAAGGGCACAGGAACTGAACAGTCGGAGAGAAAACAGTTTTCCACAAGTATGAAGGAAACATGTGTCACAGCACAAATTTACATTGGATGAATAAATACTGCAGCAGCTATGATCTCTTGGGTGTTGATGTGTATTTGCATGTCTTGCCTTCAGGGCTGAGAAACTAAACACTGAAATGTTGGGAAACTTTTGCTAAAAAGAGAGTTACTGTTACCCAAATCTGTGTTATCCACGATATGAAAGCATACATCCAGGCTGAAAGAAGCGGCTTAATCATTAAGTTTTTCAGTGCCTAAACCCAAGGTGCTCAGGATAACGTGGGATGCAGGATCACAGCTTCAGAGAACACCACTGCGTAGTAGCAATCCATCCCCTAGCAACTTTTGTTTCCATGGCAAAAGCTGTCCTGTTTACTTTGAGCTTTACTATCCTCTGCTGATCTGGGGAGAAGCGATTGGATTAGTGAACAAAGATTAAAAGATGAGCAAGATCCATGAAAAATCACCCAAAAAAATTTCCAAATACTTTGCTTTATTGTGCCACACACATATATATATATATATAAAAGAAAAAAAAGGAAAAAAGGAAAAGAATTGTAATTTTAAAAGCAGCACAAAGGAAATAAGGATGTGTCATTGCTCTGTGACACCACACTGCCACCGAATGTAAGCCACGAATGCTGACGCTTGGCACAGGTGAAGTCGCCCTCCCCCTTCTTCAGATTTACATACTTTGAGCCTTCTGTTCAAAGAGACATGTTTCCAGTCCTTACCTACAGAGAGCGTTCCTTGTGAAGGGGGAACGCTGGCATACACAGCCTGCCCTTGACAGCAGTCTCCGAGGTGGCCTTTGTGACGCCTCCTGAGCTCCTGGCGCTTCTCGGCCCGGCGGCGAGGCCGAGCCGCGCTCCGCCCGTCCCGGCGCCTTGCCCTCGTTCGGGGCACCTGCTGCCGCTCCCCTGAGGAGAGCCGGGATGCAGACACTTCTGCTCCCCTGCCCTGCACAGAGGTGCGAGCAGCACCTTCTCCTGTGTTCCTGGGGGCAGCCCCGCCCGCTTCGCCGCCGCCGCCAGGGGCCGGAGCGGGATGTTCTCCATCTCCCGTTTCCCGGCCGAAGCGGAAGAACTCCGCAGCGCCCGGACGCGGACGAGATCTCGGGCCCCGCGACCCTCCGGCCCGGCGGTGCCCCGGGGGCAGAGAAAATCCCGTTTCGGCCACCCCTTCCCCGACCCCCGGCGGCGGCGGGGCAGCGCGGCA
>VWZN01004603.1:7190-19466 GCA_013396955.1 Regulus satrapa
TTTTTTGGCTCGCCCTTAGTCATTTTCATTGCTTTTCTCTTGATATTCTCCAGCAAAATTAATTCCTTAAGTGTTATGCTCAGAGCAGGAAAAGTGTTTCAGGTGAAGGAGTATCCAGTAGATGAATAACTACTCCCTGTGCCTTGATTGACACATCTCTATTTTCTTCAATTGCAAAGAAAAATCTGCTTTGAGCATGGTTAAGTCCTCTTTAAATTGTTATGAAATTTAAATAGTTACTCTCTAATCTGCAGCTTTGCAAACCTTCTATTTATCCAGTCATTTCTATCTCATTTCTTCAAGGAATTCTGCTTATGTGTGTGTTTGATATCTCATCCTTATAGAATTACTTCTTTTTCTTTCAGAACCCTTTTAAAATATTAAATTTAATTTGAAATGCCAGATTTGTGTTATGATGTGCTTTTAGTCCTACTCTGCTTAAGATAAGTTTTTAAATCAAAATGTATGTCGTTAATTGGAAAGTAAACTAGTGCTGATTTTAAAGCAGCTTCCTGTTGAATTGAAATGATAATATGGTATCAAAAAAAAAATCTAATATATTATCTGAAGATAGAGAATCATCAATCAATAAAAAGCAGGGAAAATGTATGATGTTTTTTTCAAAAAAAATGTCTTCTAACATTAATGCAGCCATGATTTAGAGATTTCTTGTTACATTCTTCTGGTCTAAAATGTTGTGTCTAATAAAAAGAAAAAAATATTCCTTTACATTACATTGTAAATATTGGAAGAATTCTTTAATTTTCTCTTTTGAGATCCAGATTTTTTTTTTTTTTTTAATTTCTCAGGGCTGCTTGCCAGTTTATTCTTAGAAATAGTTTGAATGGATTCCAGATTTCTCATTTTCTTTAAGAATATTACAGACTCTCTGTGAACATCAAAGACATCTGTGAAAAACCGATAATAAATACCCATCTTTTATGTAGTGTAATTACTGAAAAACATAATTATATTTTCAGGCTGTCTCCTGATGACAGTCACATATTTTTGCCTTTTCCTTCTGAAACTTGAATCAAAAGAAAACACCCTGTAATTTAAATAAATCATTATTTTAAGGTAGTTTAAATTCTCTCATTAGCTTATACATGTCGGTCATAGTTCATATTTGACTGGCTTTGAGGATATTTGACATTTCTTTATGATGGCTTTTAGAGCCATGTAAGGCAGAATTTACCAGCAGCAATTATTCCTGTTTATTATATTATAAAAATAGTTATAATATAATAGTTTATAATTTAAACTGATTTTTAATTGGAAGACTCTGCTGGTCATTCTGGAAAAATTGTTGCCTTGGCTGAGGTATTACCTGAAATGAAGAACAAATTCTGACCTCCTGGGAAAAGGACATATGATACCATAAAGACAAGGGCAGAATGAGGTTGTATTATCACTTTCTTTCATGAGTAACAAAAAAATGTTAGAAGAAAAGAATGAAACTTTTAAAATGAAGTTCTTGATTCAGTACAAGAAAGGATACATAAATCACAGCATGCTTATTTTCTGTCTTTATTTTATTTTATTTTATTTATTTTATTTTATTTTATTTTATTTTATATTATTTTATTTTATTTTATATTGATGTGAGGAGCCACAAAGAAGTTATGGTTCTGGTTATAAAGGGAAAATACTGAAATAAATACATTTGCTGAAATACTGGCAGTGAAAATGCCTGCCAGACTAGAAATGTTAGACTGGGAACTAGGCCTAGGAACCAGAAGCATCCTTTATGAGCACAGCTGGTACCTTTCAAGTACCTAGAAACATTCTAGATACATCCTGAGATACCAACAATAAGCCAAACTCCAGGGAATTGTAACAGTGACTTATACTCTGAAAAGGTGACAAATAGTTGGGTAAAATGGGAAAATATAATGAGAAAATAAGAATCAGTAACTGCCATTGGCTATTCTAAGAGCAAGAACAGAAAAACAGTCTGGAAAAATACAGTCTATCCTATAGAACACAAAACTCCATTATGTATTGGGCTCCAAATGAGAAAATATATTGGCTGCTTGAAGTGGTAGTGTCCTACGACCTCTTATGCCTCTACAACAAAATAATGATTTTTTTTTTTTTCATTGAAGTGCATGTTCTTTTTCTGAGAACTCCCTGTGCTGCAGACACATTTCCCTTTCCTAAAAAGTCTGTGCAAACGTTTTACGAGATCTTGAGCCCCCACTGAGGACACCCAGCTGGTTCCAAATTGAAGTAGATTGCTTCCCCTCTGGGTCCTCCCCTGGGCTTGGTTCAGTTAGTTCTCCCACTTCTGGGACAGCTGAGTCCCCTCTGGGTTTGGTCCCCTTACAAAATGCATTTTGCTATTGTATATATCCATATAATTAAACGATTGTCTTTGCTGTTACATTATTGATAAGTCCCTTTACTACTGATAAGTTTGTAGTAACCTGTAATTTTATAAATTGCTCTTGCTGCAGTTGCTATTTATGCTATTATTGCTGCAATACTGTTGATTGTTGCTAATATTAACTGCTACCATTCTATTTTTTGTTAATAATAAAATAGCTAAATATATATATTTGCTTTATAAATAATACATATATATATTTGCCAGTGGATATTTTAAAAAAAATATTTCTGATCGTGTCTAATCAAGTAGGTAAATACAGACTAATTAATTAATTAATTAATAATAAATAAAAGTTCTGTGTGCATGTGTTTTCTGGATTCCTATGAACCCACAGCTCTGATCTTTATCACTAGCAGGCTGGGTAACCTTTTAGTTTGTAAGACCTGTAAACAAACTCTATTTCTCAAACTAGACAAACAAAAGAACAGGAAACAAAGATCATTACTGATTTTTGCCAGACTTGAATTCTGTCAAGAACAAGGAATAGAGCTTTAACTACATAAGTGGATTCCCATGGACGTGTCTTTGAGGAGATTTAATTTTCTCCTATGATTTATTTTTACACCTTGTGCTGGGTTTAGTTGAGGTAGAGTTAATTTTCTTCACAGGGGCTGGTATGGGGCTGTGTTTTGATTTTGCACTGAACACAGGGTTGTTAATATAATGATGCTTTTGTTATTGTTGAGCAGGATTTATACAGAGCAAAGGCCTTCTCTGTTTTACACGCTGCCACACACAGGTAATGGAGTGATGGAGTTTGTCTTCCTTATCGCCATTACAGTGACAGGGTTCTGTTCTCCTGGAGGTGGCTGAACATCTGCCCGACCATGGAAATAATTCTACTAATTATTACAAATTATAAATTATTATTATAAATAAATACTAATTATTTGGTTTTGCTTTGCTTGTGTGCATGACTTTTGCTTTCCTTATTAAACTGTCTTTGTCTAGATACATGAATTTTCCACATTTTATCTTTCTGTTTCTCTCTCCGATACTACTGATGGCAGAGTGAATGAGTGACTGTGTGGGGCTTGATTGTTGGCTGGGGTTAAACCAGGATAGACTTTTTTGACACCCAATCTGTGGCTCAAAGTGTTTGAAACAAAGGCAGATCTGACTGGAATGGACCCAGAGAATTTGGATGTACTAGATTTGAATATCTTTAAGTGCTGCCCAGCTAATAATCAGCAGGCTTCTTTACTTGCCATGCTGATGCCTTAAATTTT
This sequence comes from Regulus satrapa, assembly GCA_013396955.1. NCBI lineage: Eukaryota > Metazoa > Chordata > Aves > Passeriformes > Regulidae > Regulus > Regulus satrapa. The sequence continues at coordinate 10,809 of VWZN01004603.1, forward strand.
AGCTTCTCTATTTTTCAGATTCTGTACTGCATTTGTATGTGCTGCAGTTTTACATAAACCCAGCCCACTTTTTTTTTTTCTTCTTTTTTTTTTTTTTTNAACATAAACCCAGCCCACAGAAATGGATTTTTTTTTTTTTTTTCTCTGAGAGGAACTACTGAAACTTCTTCAGTGCCTGGCAGAACCAATTGCTGGCTAGCTCTGAAAACAGGCATGTTAACAAGCCAATTAAAAAGTATTAACATGCCTCTATGAATACATATATTGAAAATGAACAAAGCCTAAGGAAAAGCCCCTTTTCCTTCCATCCAGAATTCAAATAACATCTTGGCTCAACTCTGCATGGCTGGGCCAGGTGGGCCCAAGCTGAGTGAGGCCAGGCCAGGTTGGGTCCCTCTTCCCTGGCACACTCCAGGAGCTCCCCATGGTGGGTCTGGAACACAGCTGCTCTTCAAAACCATCAGACAGAGAACAGAAGGCGAGCAGCTTCTGAGATCCTGGCTCCTGGCTGCCCGTCCACCTTTTCCCAATGCGCCCATGGCAAGAAATCATGGAGCAGAGGCCAGAAGAGGAGAGCAGTGTGTCCTGTGGGGCCGGAGAGCAGCCCTCCAGCCAGTGATGGCCCAGCCCCAGTGCAGCCTGAAATACTCCATTGCTGCTCCAGTCACTGCCTGGGTGAGGTAATAACCCCTTCCGTACACAGAACCTTCTTTTGCATGAAAGAAATGATGGAGTAAGGCAGATGGGACCTGTGGAGAAACCACATGAAGGCACCAAGGTTGGAAAAGAAAGAGTCAAATCCCAGATTGTGGAGGATGAGGAGAGTTCTTAGACTGAAATTCTATATAAAGCTATAGAGAAGATATAGTTGCAACTTATAGAAGCACTGGGGGGAGGGAACATTCAACTGTAGATGTGAGCAAAGTCATCCATGCTAAACAGTAAACGTTGAACCAGCTGTAATACTATGAAAAGCTAGAACAGAAAGAGATAAGAGTAATAAAGCTCTTTTCCCCAAGGGAAGAAGCAGAAACCTTCTGTTCCAAGAGATGAAGATGATTTTTGAAGTAGATGAAGATGAAACTTTGCTTTTAAATAGTTCATCATTAAAATAATACTCCGTACATAATATGGCCCATAAACACAGCTATAGGAAAGTCTGTAGAAATAAGAAAGACTTCACAATTGCAGATTTTCTGAGAAAAAAAAAAAAGTAAAAATTGAAACTTAGTTCACAAAAGAATTGAGAACTAAATCATTTGGAGAAGTCTCCAAAGCTTGTTAAAAGTTGCCCCTCTCCCTAAGTAAACAAAAAGAAAGACTATTCTAAAAGTAGTAAACAGAACTTAAAATTAAAAATTTTAAGTTTTGTTTCTCTACATTATCAGTAAGAAAGAAAATCAGGGTGTTAGGGGAAAGAGAAGTGTTCTAAAAGTTTTATTCTGATTTTCATAATTCTTTTAAGCCTGTCAATAAAGTTTTATTTCTTTTAAAGTTATGCCTGTTTTGCTCTTCTCTTAGCAAAGAAGCCTCACAGCAAGTAAATAAGTAATTCTAGAAAGTACATAGGCATTTAGTCAGCACTCAACCAACAACATGAATTAGTGTGTTAGCCAGAAAATTTAAATTAGTGAACAAAACCCCCTGCAGTATGTGGCTCTGAACTTCATACAAACTGTTAGTAATTTCTCTCCACAGTTCAGTTAGACAGAACAATCCCTTTCCAGCCTGAGGACACCATTGCAGCTCCAGGCCCAGAAAGTGTAAACAATGTGAATTGAAGAGAGAAATCTGTGAAGATGGAACTTCAAAACCTGAAGCTGTAACTGGATAATTGATCCCAATATGTAAATGGACCCAAATTTATAAAAGTGTGAGAACTCACGTCCAGTTGTTCATCTTGCATCCATCCATCTTGGTTCCTTCTTGGGTAGAACCATGGCCAGGTTCTTGCACTGCCCAAGGTGTATCCTTTGACAACCTTTTAATAAATACCTACTTTATTACTTTAACACTGTCTAGCTTCTGTTCCAGGTTGTCTCTCCAGGCGTCAATGAGGCTCACTTTCCTGGGTCTGTATTAGAGTCCCTTGCTAGTGGCTGTTTTTTGCTTTCACTGCTTGCTGTAGTGCTTATCACCTTACTGATTTGTGCCTGAGAACGTTTTGATAACAGCCATTGGCAATGTGCCTGGACTGGCAGGTGGCCCGGGTACTGCTGTTGTTTCTGTGCTGCAGTACTGGACAAGCTGGAACTTCAGAACTGCAGTTGAAGGCACTGTCACGTATGAAAGAATCCCATTCCAGAACAGGGAGGTGCCTGAAGAAGGATGGGACACTCCTGTGACAAAGTGGGCTTGCTGGCAATACTTGTGACTTCACAGAGGACCCATGGCCAGGGAGGCTTGTGAAGAATTGCAGCCCATGAGAAGGACTCATGTTGAACAAGTTCAAGGGGGACTATCTCCTGAGGATGAGACCCTACACTGGAGCAGGAGAAGCAAAGATTTGCTTGTAGCCTGTGGCGAAGACCATGTTGATACAACTGGGCCCCAGCAGCCCATGGAGGACTATGATGTGAACTATACTATAACAGGAAACCCTTCTTGCAGCCAGGCTGGGGACAGGGGGAGGAGTTCATTGCAATGTTAAATCCTAAAACCAGGGCCAAAAGGATGACCCGGTGAAATTGTGATGGATTTGTCTTTAAATTTTTGTAAGCCATGATTTGAGCTGGTTATGACAGAAATTACTAGAACAGGAACCACCCAAACCAGCACAGGAGAAGCCTTGCAAGCCTTACAAGAAGCAGATTCATTGCAGCAGTGACCTGACCTGAGCTGGCTTTGGTGTCCTGTAACTCCACATCACATACCACTTCTCTTGTCCCAAGTGACCACCATAAGAGATGGAGCCCAAAGTTGCAGGCTACATTAATTCAACAGGGGAACAATATCTGAGTATTACATTAAAAAAGAGGAAGAGAAGTAGTGATGTATTGAATGCTGTGGGATCTGAGCATGGTGTAAGTGCTATGGAATAAGGGGTGGAATGTGCTGCTTTTAGATGGAGTAGCCTTATCTTTCTTCCCAGTGATTAGTATGGAGATGTGATTTGGATTTGTGATGAACACAGGGCTGATAACATAGAGATGTTTTTGCTACTGCTGAGCAGGGCTTGACAGAGCCAAGGCCTTTCTGCTTGTTATACATTGTTGGGAGTGAATGGGAGGTTGAGAGCTGAGACAACCAGGACAGGTGGCCCAAACTAACCAGAGGGATATCCCATGATAGACCATGTGACATCATTCTCAGTATAAATATAAAATGGGAGAAGGACCCCACTGAACAAAAATGTATAATTGTGTATGGCATTGAAAACAACATAAGAGGAGTACAGGTATCTTAGTGGATTTAACTAACAATACTAAATAATCCTAATAAAAGCTAAATGTTAATAGAAATTAGTATTAGCAAGCACTCACTAAACTAAAAAGAGTTAAAATATATTTTTAAGGCTTAGAACATAGCAGTGAACTGAATTAATATCTAAAGCTGAAGCAAGCAAGAGGTGTACTATTTGCACCTGAAGATGTTTGATAGACAGGGTTGTGAATGATCCTGGAGCAAAAGTTGTGGTTATGGCAGAAAAACTGCTCAATAAAATCAGGAACCAAGATTCCTGTCCTCACATTGCCTCATTCTTTAGAGGTTGTGTGCATGAATTGTACTGGGAAGAGTGCAGAAATTCTGGGAACACATTTGTGCTGAGATGGATGCTGTCAGTCAAGTGTATGCCACTGATAATGAAAAAGAGAAATTACTGTGTGAATGATTTGTTATTGAAGTTCTGTCCACTTCTCAGCCTAATCCATAAAATCATTTGACTCTAGTGAAGGAACAATATCCCATGTAGTAGGCTGATAAGAGAGAATGCAGGAAATACTGTTATTTGCTGTCATGGGAAGATCAGCAGCCCCTGCTCTGTCTTTTTGGCACTGTAACTGCTAAGAGCGGCTCTATCTCTTCCTATCATGCCTGTCATTTAACATGGAACTATCATTTCCCAGCTCACCACTTATATCCTATATCCCTACTTATGAGCTCAGCTCTCTGGAGCAAAGAAATTCATTAACAATGTGTTTTGGGTTTGTGTGGCAGGGTTTTTGTAGCGAGGGGTGTGGGTGTGTGAAGGGGGGATATGCAGAGGTGGCTAGTATAAGAAAACACCAGAAACTGTTCCCATATCAGACTCAGCCAGTTCCAGCCAGCCCCAAGATGGACCTGTCTCTTGCAAAAGCTGAGCCCATTAGTGATGTTGACAGTGCCTCTGTGATAATTTATTAAAGAAAAGGAAAAAAAAACCCAAAACCCACTGTACAATCACAACTGTGAGAGAGGACTGGTAACGTAAGAGAAACAGCCATGCAGACACCAAGGCCAGTGGAGAAGGAGGGAAAGGAGGCGATCCAGTTGTCAGGACAGAGATACACTTGGAGTCTATAGGGAATGCCATGGTGATCCAGGTTGACCCCTGCAGCCCATGGAAGAATACACTGGTACAGATATTCACCTCCTCACACTGAACGTTCAGGAGAAATCATGTTATCAACAAAAAATGTTTATCTACAGTAATTAAATAATCAACAGGACTGAATAGTTCTCAAGAATATGCTGTTGACATTGCAACACATTACAGACACTACCAGAATAATAATTCTGACAGGCTGAACAGTCACTTTGTGACAGTTTAAGAAATTTCAGGATGAGTAATGACTGTGCATTCTCTAAATAAAATAACTGTGCATATATGTGTTAATATCAGTACATATGTGGAATGCAAAGCCACTACAAACATTTCAGGCATATAGGATGCACTCTATATAGATTCATTTGATTCCATCGAGATGCTAGGCCCAGACTATAATTATTTTCCTTTTAAATATAATCTTTGCCTGTGCAGTAGGTCTGCAGCTGTTGGTATATCTCTGCTCTACCAGCATTTTTGTGTTACAAAACAAATCAGTTCAATATAAAAAGTGCAGAAGATAAGCACACAAATCCTGCTGATTACAGCTAACAGGATTTGTCTTATTTCCTCCTAACATCCACCTTAAAATTTTACTTCTGAGATTCTTTCATTCTATCTGTGGTTACACTGATTGACCTTAATGCCTAAAATTTCCTTAAATATTATTGTTGTGCAGAAAATATACAGATTTATTGCTACTTTAGGCTGATAATTCCTTGACAAATCCTCTTTCTGCACTTTGAGAGTGTTTGATGGTGATTCAGTGGTGGATATATTCAAGCAAGCTGTCACTTTATATCCTGTAGACTAAGTTATTATAATATTTCCATCTGCTTCTAAAAACTGTATAGTGACTTCTGTCTTTTCTTAAAATTTCAATAATTACAATTTAAAATTGTAATTATTGAAATTAAAATTTTGTAATTAAAATTTAAAATCAATTCCTTCCAGAATTATGGTTTAGCACCTGAATCCACTGCTGTTTTGTTTTATTTAACACTGAAAAAGAATCAACCACATAGAGCTAAGAAGTTTCTAACAAAAGGTCACAAGCTTCAGAACTAAGGTGTTAATACAATCATTATTAATAGGTGTTTTTCTCTTTTAAAAAGAGTCCATATAGTGAATATGAGTAGAAAAGATAACCTTTCAATTCTCAGGGAATATCTGATACAAAATGGTTAATGCTCTTAGTCTGTGGGATTAAATATAACCTTGTATCTGTATTTCATCTTCTCTATTCTTTCCCTCAAATATTTTGCTGTTGTTATGGACTTCACCTAATGACTGCTGATACTTTTTCCTTACTATTTTTACAACAAGCTAAATAGAATGAGAAATACCCATTAAGTTGTTGAAGACAAGCATACATTATAAGTAACCCTTGTTTTATGGGAGTCATTTAATTGACATTTGAAGGAAATTCACATACTGAGTATTAGTACAATAATAGAAAATTCTTCCCTAACCAAGGGTGTAGTAGCTAGCAGAGAAAGATTTTCATTTTGAGGGAGAAGCTTTCTGCATTTTGTAAGTAAAGTAGTCAGTTATTTTAGGCTTAATCCAGAAATACTTTCAGACATGATAATTCAGTGAGACACAGTACTTTAGTCAAATACCCAGACCTGTTTAAGGAACTGTTATGCGTTAATTAAAATATGACATTTGTTTAACTGAGATTAGAAGAGAACTGACCAAAATGCAGTGGAAAATTTAAAATAATATTAGACATGATGAAGGTATCCCATATTGTGTAGGTGAGGTTGTAATACTTTGCTGTGATCTAAACTAAAGTTGGTAATAGAAGACCATGTAGTCTTTGGCATTTAATCAAGATATATTAAAATGAAAAAGTGACAAAGGGCATTTTGAGGCAATAACAAAAAGATCCAGATTTTTTTTATTAGATAATATACTTTAATATAGCTAAAGAAGAATGGCAATGCAATGTCTTAATTTTCTTGAAAGCTAAAGGAAAAGCTCTCTCAAAAATAAATGAATAAATGAACACTGGTTTTAAGTAGCACCATGAACTGTAAAGGAAATGATCCCATTGAAAATATTTTGAAGGTGAAGGCAGGTGAAAATTTAGTGAAAATAATTTAGGATTATTGTGGGGGTCTAGATTTCAGTTTTAAATTTTAAAATATGTTGATTTTTTAAAGAATCTTAATAAATAAATAAACAAATATATATATATATATANGGGGAATATTTCTATTATGATTTAATCAAATATACCTTTATAATGTTATTCAATTATTTGTGGTTTATAAAAAATGATGTATATTAGGTTTGCCTAGAAGAATAATGTTTGCATGTTTACTTTAGAGTAGTTGTAAGATTGATATCTCACCAACTATTCTAGCAAAAATTCAAGAACAATGCTGAAATTATAAACCTTGTATTTCCTTAACCATTAAAAGGTTTTATTTCATGCTGTTGCAACAAATATATGTCAAAGTGAAGTGCTAAAAAAAGTGAAAACCATCACTTAAACTTTTTTCTCCTCTTAAGAAGTATTTGTAAATTATTTGCTCTATCATTACTTAGTGTTCCCAAACTATCAATATATCAAACCTCCCCTCCCTTCTTAGGATTATTAGCTATTTCTTTTCAGGCAGAAGTGCAATGTGAGTCCATGAATTTAACTATTTTTAACCTGAAACTCTTTTCTAGACCCATTTCCCTGTAAGATTAATAGGCTGACCTGATAGACCTGCATACTCAATATATTCTGCCAAGGGTTATATCCTTCATCAGATGCTACAGGAGATGCTTCTGTTTTAAACAGGGTCCAAAAGGAGAGTCTAAACTGTCATATTAGAACCAGTATCTACTGCAGATTTTATAGTTCAGATGGATTTGTCAAAGGAAAGAGTCAAGAAGAGACTCCTAGAGATAGGAAGCTGCTCCTCCAAGGTCAGGTAGAAAAATCTTGCCTCCAGGTATATTACAAAGCCACAGTATCCTTAATTTCTGCGAAGGACATAATGGTACGTATTTATGTTCATTTGAAACTCTGGTATATATACATATAAATTAATTAGAATTCATAAATCAATTAATTAGTAAATCCTTTTGACAATTTTTATTTAGCTGATTTTTTTCACTGATAACAAAGTAAATTTAATTTTTAATGTGCTTTATCAATAGCAGTAAACTTTAAAGCCATAAAAACCTTGATGAAAAAGCATGACTTTCTTCTTTTCAACTGGTTTCTAATACATTTCTCAAGATTAAAAAAAAAAAAAGTGTACATTTGAAAAAACGTATAAAAGTTTATTGGCATGTTTATGACCACCTATCTGTGGAAAGATGACTGAGGGTAAAATTAGAGGAAGCTGAGAGGTTATATTCACATCCTAACACAAGTATGGAGATTATAGCCTGAAGTAAAGAGTTGTTACTCCCTGGCTGGAATAGGTTGGCAGAGTAAAGACAAATTCCACGATCATTTCCCACACCTGCAATGTGCAAATGTAAGCACCTGTTATGTGGGATGGAATAGAGGGTGGAGTGGAGTGGAGATGTCAAGCCCAGGGCCTGATTAAATCCTTACAGGGAGAACTGAGTGGTTCTTTGCAGCTGATAAACTGGATGGTACCTATTGGTCAGGGTAGAGTGAAGATGCTCTGCTGCTGTTCCAACAACTGCAGTGAAATCACTCTCCTTGGATGAATTGGTCCTTATTTGTCATCTAATTGAACTATTAACACACACCTCCACTCCTAAGTTACCTGCCTTATACCTTACTAAATATGCACTGATTGTTTTCATTTTGTTGTTGGTGGTGCTGATTTTTAGTTCTATTAATTAGTTAATTAATTAATTAATTAATTAATTAATGTGTTTTGTTTTCTTTGTTTGTTTTCTCATGCAATTATTCTTGTCCTGAAATAAGCTATGTATTTTTAAACTTGCATTTCTAGGTTTAAGGAGTTGTTGCATCTTGGTTAATAAAAACAAATATGAAATCTACACCATAAATTCTGTTGATAATGTGGATTGTAAGACTAAAAAAGTCACAGAAAAATCTACTACCATTGAGGCATAGACTCCAGTATGCTAAGACTGAGAGATCTACTGTGTGAAGAATAGCATAGCTATCAAGGATCTTTGAACTAAAA